>JBDJHY010490202.1:0-21062 GCA_039654485.1 Withania somnifera | reverse complement strand
TTGGGACCCCCGGGCTATAATCAGTGATGGTGACGCCCATTTCTGAAATAAGTTGTCTGATGCATTACTGATCAAGTATGGGGTAAAGAAGAAGATCAACACATCCTACTATCCACTGTCAAGTGGAGAAGCGGAGGTGTCCAACCATGAGATTAAAGATATTCTAGCAAAAATGGTGAATAATGGTCGTGCCGACTGGGCATGCAAGTTGGATGATGCCCTATGGGTCCACAGTAAAGATTTTAAGACACTTATTGGGATGTCTCCCTATCATTTTGTGTATGGAAATTCATTTTATGTTTAGGTTGATTTGGAACTCAAGGACCTTTAGGCACTTATGAGATTGAAAAAGCAATAGGAGGATGCCACTAGAGCCCTGATTTGTAAAATACATGAGCTAGATGAGTTTTGCTTAATGGAATATGAAAGATCGACTCTCTACAAAGAGAGGATGAAAATATGACATGACACCAAGATTCTTAAGATACAGTTTTGGGTAGGGGACAATGTGTTGCTTTTCAATTCAAGGTTCAGATTCTTCCCTCGAATGTGGAATTCAAAAAAAGTGGGGCCAATCAAGGTTGCCAAGGTCCACCCGAGTAGAGTGGTAACAATGATGGAAGCAGTTTTTTTGTGAGTAGCTACAGACTGAAGCACTAACTTGTGGACCATCGAAGGGTAACCATGATAAAGGTTAGTCACTTGGGTAAGGCTTGAGTATGAAAAAAAGTGCCGATGAGTTTTACATGATGGTGTGCTAAGTGTACTAGAAAGGAGGAGTTGGAAGCATGAAACAAATAAAATTGAAAAGAACAAAGAAGGAATGCAGGAAAATAAACATTCGAAGAGCCTTACCAAACAGGTCTGTGAGTCACCGAATGAGCATTCGAATCGCTAAAAATGCTTCCAAAATTTTTTTCAATTTTTTATATGGAGCGATGGGTTACAAAATTGATGTGTTGCAAACCTGATCAGCAATGCACAAGCACCACCGATTTTGCAACTAATCTAATCGAATGGGCATCACGCGGCAGTTTAAGGTTTTAAAATACAGTGTTTTTAAACGATGGTTTGGCTTTTACAACTTCTTCTTTTTAGTTACAAAATCACCTGCCACTATAAATAATTAGATAACTCCTCGTCTTGGTTATTAATTTATGATTCTTCCTTTTCTATTGTGTTAAAACTTTTCAAGTCTAGCATCTCATTATCAAGTTAGAAATTTCTTCTCTTTTATTCAGTTTTAGGACATGATAACTAGACTAAGCTGAATACCAATAAGTTGTGTGATATCAAGTGTGAATTTCTTCCTAATTCTTTTGAATAACTTATTGACCTACGAATTCCCTGTTTGTTTCTTGAATTAGGAGTAACTGTGGGTGTGAAGCTTATCTCTTAAGCTTTGTCTGAATAGGAAGCATGCTTTGTATAATTATAGTGTTTAGGATATAAGGAAGTCTGAGTACCCTATTTATAAAGTTTAATGGTGAATTATTTTCAATAAGGATTTTGATTTTTTATATGGAATATAGCCATGATTGGTGCGTGATAATACATCAAAAAGTGTGAGTACCTTTATCTTGGTGAAGTAAATATTCTAAATTGATTGTGTTGACTATTTAGTTGAAAAATCAGTGATGTACTTTGCAAAATCAACAACTTATTGATCATGTCAGTGAGTTGCCAAAATTGCACTTGCATCGCCTAGGATAAAAATATTTCCTAACTGCCAAGATGTCACTTCAGAGTCATTGAATGTGCTGCATTGAATCATCGAATTTGTCGGCGATGCACTAAATCTAATAGGTGATGCAACGGGTAGTTTTTTCTGTTGTTTTTTTAGAGCTTCGTTCTTACAAGATGATCGGGTATGACACAAAAACACATAGTATCTAAAAGATCACAAAGTTAAAGAAGGGAATGAATACCACAACAACCTGAATCTGCAAAAAATGAATCAGAGGAACAAGTTCAAACCATAGAAAAAGATGAAGACAGGGACACAACTCTAGTTCATAGGACCTTGGAGCAATCTATGACTGTGACAGCCACCCCTGAGCAGAAAAGAGTGGAAGATCGCCTGAGGACCAAGGAAAATAGCGTGTTAAACATATTGGTGATTCTGAACCAATGAATAACAATTGAAAAGAAGATGTTGATCACCGAAGGACTTATCCAAGGAACCTTGGCTCCTATAATCGGACACCTTGGCTCCTATAATCGGACAAACACTCAACTAGTTTCTTTAGAAGCTTTCAAACTATAGGACACCAGTGGTTAAGCAATTATATAAGGTATACAATGAACATTTGCCTCTGAGGAAAAGGGTAAAAAAGTAGCATGTATTTTGTGTGGTGAACTTAGAGGTGTTGTGGTGAAATGTGACAATGCAATGATCAACAAAGTCTTAGAATATGACTATGATTTTCCCTATATCTACTCCAGAATACACTCAAATAATTTTTACAATTTGCGACCATGGATAGCACCTTTACTTTCTGATGGGACACCTAGACTGATTGAGTCTAGGACAGATACTGAAAGTAGACATAAATATTGTTCCATGCTGTTGGCTAAGTTATGTCTGTGCCAACATGATTCCCTCGACTCACGAGACGGTCCTCAGGAATCACACGGTGATAATAGTGAGTTATCTAATAGCCAAGGACAAGAGAAATTATGGGATGATCATCAAGTCTGTGATGACACTATAGCAGTGCAAGGGAACATCACATATCCATTCCTAGTGGTGATCACAAAGATGTGAAGACAAGTGGGTGTCCCATTCAACAGTTTTGATTAAGAGTTTTAGCCAAAGTACACGTTCTATATCATAGGATCATTTATGTGATTAGGCAGGCAAAACGGGGCATTACGAGCACCATAAACAAGTGGCCCAGAATTTGTGGACACTAAGACTGTCGAAGATATTTTTGGGGCCACATCAGCACCGCCATCACCATAGTCGAATGTGCCTGAGTCTTTTACATCTCCATTGGCATAACTTCATACATCTAAGAAGGCTTCAACCTCCACTATTCTTGGTCCGATACAATCACCTTCAACCATTCTATGCATTTGCCAACTGTCACATAGTGCAATTCAGGGAGTCCATATATTGATCCAGTAGACAATGAAACTGGAGGAGACATTTTAGAGTAGATGAAGGCGGCTCTGCATAGGAACATATGCCATCCTTAAGGAGCATGACAAATTTCACAACCTTCTGGCTATATATGATTGTCGAATTAATTCTTATAGAGAGTAGTTGCTCGAGTTAATGGACCAGTGACAGTCGACTTATGATTAGGCTGTAACAAATCTACAGGATACAGTTACACAGATGAGAGATGAGATCATGAAATGGACCTATATGGGATTCTATTCACTAAGTCAAGTGCCCAACCACTTCCTTTTTCTCAAGCTTTAGGTATCTTTACTGAAACTCTTGTTGCCCCTCCTACTAATTTTGTTAATGCTACTACATCCACTGATGGCATTGGGGATAATTAGGTAGACCCTACTGATGGTGACGATGAGATTATTGATCTTGAGATTACGATGGAAGAGGATGATTAGATAGATTTAGGAGAGAATATTGAGGCCATACTACTGATCCATTTGATGAGCTATCAGACCTGGACCCTGCAGCGGTTGAGATTATTATTAATGCCACTATACAGAAGGTGTTGCATAGGTCTTTTCATAAGACCACACAAGTGGGAACCAATGGGATGAATAACACCAACACTATAGATGATAAGTCTCGTGATTAGATCACGCCATGGGGACCCTCTTACCTTATATATTAGATCTTCGTGGCATTGAGGACATTGCCGAATCTAGATATAGGGGGTCATTTTGGGTGTTCTATATTTTGTTCTTGGTTGTGCATATGTTCATTATATATTGGATTTACTAGTTGATAGGATGTTAGTATGTATAAACATGATCATTTTATGGTTATGTTGATTATTAATTTCTATATATAATTTTGTTTCATTCTAGAATTTTTCCTATTAATTTTTATTCGTTGTTATTGACACTGAATTTTGACCCTCCTTTATTATATTAATTATTGAGCTTTTAATTCTTAAAATAATTTGAGTAATTGAACTGCAAAATTGAAGCTTTTTTTAAAAAAAAATTAACCACAAAAGTTTATCTTTAAAAAATAAATAGATATCTACATATATGATGTATGTGTGGATGTATATTATATAAAAAAAAATAATTAAAGGGTACTTTTCTGAAATATGTACAAATTTAATAAAATTGACTATTTTTGTAAATCAATTGGAATTAGGTATTAATAACATTTATTAAAATGATTTTTGTGAAGATAATTTTTTAATTTTTTGGATTAGAAACTCGATCAATTAATTTAAATTGATTCATCTGTAATGACCCTCGTAGTTATTTTCATATTTTCATGATTCTTTCATATTTATAGCGTTCTTGTAACCGGTCAGAGTCATTTTTGACTTGTTGGGATCGATAGTTCGGTTCCTGACAGTTTTAAAGCTTTTTTCCTTTATATTAATAGCTTCCTTAGACCTTACTCAACTCACATGACCTCGAATCGATCATTAGTTAGTTTTGTTATGTTTGGAATGTCGATTATATAAATAATTCACCTATGGAATGTAGAAATCGACTGTGTTTTCATACCTAGCCTCAATTTAAAAATATATGTTGGCTGGCCTGGGAAGCATCGAGAACCCATGGGTGGTGGCCACTATCGCGACACTGCCAAGCCTAAAAATATTATATAATTCATTTCATCTTCAACGTCAATGGAAATTTCCTTATTCTTTCTGCAATTTTCTTCCATATAAACACTATTTAGTATCAATTAAGGGTCCTAATTGTAGTTGTAATACATAGATATCATTGTGGTGATTCTACACTTAATTCTACCAAGCTATTTCTTGATTTCTCTTTAGTTATAAAGTTTCCTATATCATGTAAACTTAATGGATTTTTCACTATTAGTTTTATCCCCATTTTATACAATATGTGTAATAACTTTGGTCTTCATGTTGGGATACATATTTCATGTTTTCGATCGATTGGGGTTTACGAGCCCATTTTAAGTTTTGATTTTGACCCTACTATTTATATAGAAATATGGTTCTTGGTTTACTCCTCTTGACTCATGGATTATGTTTTTCTAGATTTGTGTGTTGTTGATCACGTCAGTGATTCTCCACTTCTTCCAGTATGACTTTCGAGGTTTTAACCAGCACTAGGTAGGCTATGGTCTGCTTTCTTTAGAGTGGGTATTAGTGTGGTATATGTAGGGTAATGTGCAATCTCATGGAAAGGATTAATATTTGAAGCCTTTCTATACTTATTCAAGCCTATGTCCTACTTAGTTTGCATGTAGTTTAGTCATTTATCCTAGGTGTATGTTTGCCTACTTGTGTGTTCAACACCAACTCAGGAACATAGTATGGTCCGGGAAGGAGTAAAACCTTTGGTGCATATTGTTTATTAGCTGAATATTTAATTTATTGAGGTCGGGAACGGTATATACTAGTTGTATTAGATTGAGCTGTGATAGCTCCATGTTTTCCTCTGTACGGCTAAGTACTTAGCCCTTAATTAGTGCCCTTCCGTAATTTGTTTCATCTTCTGTGATTACTCCTTGCTCGAGACCATAATTGGGCTAGCAGAAGATGTACCTTGTGACAAAGGATTGGCAGCAATCCTATGGATTGCAATTAGTAGTTGTAGTCCAATTTAGCCTAGTGATTTATTCAGTCTTGCGAGCATGGATTAATAGTTTTAAAAGATAACTTTATTTTGATAGAGTAATAACCATAGATCGATTTCTTTTACATTATATGTACCATGATAGCAGTAGTAGTATAGAGTTTTTTTCTCCCATTACCTGGTCTATTTTCTCACAGGAACTCAAACTTTTAGGTATTACCTACATAGCAGTACTTTGATTTTACTGTGGTTCTAATTCACCTATTTGGATGGACTTGAGTTCCATTGTTATATGATATACAGGATGAGTCTGAGTTTTTTGTATTTTTTCCCTGAAGACTATGCCACTAGTTGTACTTTTACGAGGATTTTGTACGTGGGATTAGATCCCTCTATAGATTAATCGACCTGGGTAGCTATGCCTGGATATGTTGTGTGGTCAGGGATGGGGTATACTAGAGTAGGAGGGGTAAGTATACGAGAATTCTTCCATGGGTGCCTCTACAATGAGATTATAAACAAGCGAGGGTGCTACGGGAACTATTTACTTTTCAATATCCCTTTTAATTAAATCCCTATGCGCTTGGTTGCACTCATCGGGGGTTTACGAGGGATGTCCTATTAGGTTACTTATATGATGATGTACTGGTTTCTAAAAAGGCTTTGTGTATACTTTTCCGTGTTTTTTGATTACTTTCCTTGCCTTATTCACTATTATGTTCAGTAGTTACATTCCCAGTATTCCTCTTCTCTTATTGGTCCTTCTTTTTGCAGGTTACATTGGAGCTCCAGGTACATGTCATCTTTGGTAATTATTTGCTTATGGCCCAGGCACTGTGTGTTATACCTTGATAGTTCACATTCCTCCATACTTGTTAGTTGATTCTTCATACACTAGTAGCTGATCCTTCACCTCAAGTATTATTTATTACTACAGTCACCCCTTTTTTGTTATTCATCATGTACGATGCCCTAATTTCTTATGATCGCTCTTTACTTTGCCTATGCTTAGTTTTTACAAGTCGGCCGATAATGCCTACTTGTTACCTATTGTTTTGGTACTCATGCTACATTTCCACATCATTTTGTGATGCATATCGTAGTATGAGTTAGAAGAATGGACATAATCGTACCATATAGTTGGTGTTGTTGCAAGACATTTTTGTGAGCAGTTGGCATTCTTATTGATCGATTTTCCTTCCATTATAAAAGTTATCCTAGTTGGTTTATGGTAGCTATTTTTTTATATTTTTTCCTTTTTACGGGTTGTATTTTGTACTATTATGTATATAGATGCTCAACAACCACAATACCAATTTCTAGAGAATTACTTTCTATTTGTGTTTTTGTTCCCACTTCTTCATCTCTTCTTCTCCTTCTCTTTATTTTGGTACTTTATACTGGCTCATCGCTACTTTCTCTGGGCATAGGTTAGTCTTGTCTAAAGGTGTGATGTAGATGTCATCACGGCCTAATTTTGAGGTCATGAAAGAGTGGAGCAAGAGTCTGGTGGAGTCCTATGGATTGGTATGTAGATGTCCATATCCTATCTTCAGGACGCTACAAGGATCTTTTATAAGGATGAATTTCATTGAGTCTTTTATACGAGGTTTCCACCAGTTTCCTAGCTATTCACCTTGGTTCTATTCTTCTGTAGATGGCCTGTATGAGTTCAGCACCTAGAGGTGATGATTCTTCCCCTGCCTCCACAGAGAGCTCCGGTTAGGGTCTGGGGTAGAGCTAGAGCCCCTAGAAAAGGCCAGGCTAGAGTTGAGTGAAATAATCCAGCACCCAAAGGTCTACCTCCATCGCGGACACAACCACCTTATAATGATGCACTGAGAGACATATGAAAATGTATGATTAACATGTTTGGTAGAGTAGCAGTTAATGAGGGTTATACTTTACCCTAGGGAGAGGCATAGGGCTCCCCATCTCCTCCTATTCAACCAGTACCAGTGGAATCCACAGTTTCTCCTCCATGGTCTATTCTAGTGGTACCGTCAGTTTAGCCGCCAGTTTAGCCTCAGCCTCAGCCTACAGTTTCTAGTATGAGTTTCGAGCATTGGAAGATGCAGTTATTTTATTTGTATAGGGCTACCGAGATTTTCTAGTGACTCTATATAGGATCCTTATGAGTTCATTGCAGAGTGACAAGAGAGGTTGAAAACCTTGGGTTTGATAGAGACATATGGATTTTATTTCGTTGGGTATCAGTTAGAGGGACGGCTAAGGCCTGTTGGAGAGTATAGAGAGAGAAGACCAATAGGGTCAACACCTATGACCTAGAGTCAGTTCATAAATGAATTTATGGATCAGTATGTTCCCAAAGTGTCATCAAGGAACTAAAACATAGTTTATTGGCTTGTAGTAGGTATCCATGATAGTTTTAGAGTATGAAGTCTGATTCATGCAGCTTGCAAGGTATAGGGTTGTTATTATGTCGACAAATGCTGAGAGGGTGTGCCGTTTTGCATTTGGATTGAGATCAAATTTACAGGACGATGTTGAGTTATTTCCTACTTCGTTTAGCCCTTTGTTGCTAGTGGTTGATCACACTCGTAACATGGAGAGATGTCATCTCCTAGCCCAAAGGGGCAGTGAAAAGAGACAGCACTACAAGAGAGATTTTAGTAGGTCTCGATCATCAGGGAGATGGTATGATTGATGTAGACCTCAATAGTAAATGCCGCATAAATAGTATCAAGGAGAGCCTAGTAGACTAGTTCAGGCCTTCTTACCATTAGTCAATGGGGGTCAGAGTAGCCATCCTGATAGGGGTACACCTACTGGGATTTTAGGGTCGTAGTTGAAAGGGTATCCAGTTAGTTGTTTTGGTTGAGGCAAGGAGTGTAGTTTCTACGAGTTTGGTGATAATGGTCACTTATTAGAAGCTCAAGACAATGAACCTCTACAGATAGTATTGCCACTAGCTAGAGGCGGTCAACAGTGAATCGAGCGGTTGTAGTGGGGACAGAGGGAAAGAAGAGAGGAAATAAGAGGAGATCAACTGCGCAAAATCAATTTTATGCCGTACCTAATAGGGTCCTTGAAGAGGGTTCTGAAGTAGTGGTTACCAGTATGTTATTTTTTTTATCGACCACGCTCGGTATTGTTTTACCCTAGTTCTACATAGTCTTATGTTTTTGAGTATTTTTTCCCTGTTTAGGTGTTATCTATGAGTATTTACATGTGCCCGTTAGTGTGGATACTCTTGTAGGTGGCCTATAGTAGTGGTAGGATTCACCAAGATTGTGTTTATTACTATACAGGGGTGGAAACTAATGTTGATCTTATGGCTCTGTATATGATTTATTTTTATGTGATTCTGGGAATGGATTGGTTAACTCCTTATCATGTAGGGTAAAACAATACCGAGGATGGTCGATAAAAAAAATAACATACTGGTAACCACTACTTCAGAACCCTCTTCAAGGACCCTATTAGGTACGACATAAAACTGATTTTGCATAGTTGATCTCCTTTTATTTCCTCTCTTCTTTCCCTCTGTCCCCACCACAACCGCTCGATTCACTGTTGACCGCCTCTAGCTAGTGGCAATACTGTCTGTAGAGGTTCATTGTCTTGAGCTTCTAATAAGTGACTATTATCAACAAACTCGTAGAAACTACACTCCTTGCCTCAACCAAAACAACTAACTGGATACCTTATCTATTCTCGGTTTGCCTCTGGTGGTGTGTCAGGTTTCTATTATCCATTCCACAGTGCCGTTGATATCCACCAAATAGATTCTTAGTCAGGGGTTGTGCAACTTACTTAGCTTATATCCATGATGTGAGTGTTTATCCTCTATCCTCTGTGTCTGCACCTGCTTTTATATACTTTTTGATGTTTTCCCTAATGAGTTTTCTAGCCTCCCCCTCCTCTATCGTCTTGTCGATTTCTTTATAGAGGTTGAGCAGGGAACTAGGCCCATTTATATTACACCTTATTGTATGGTTCCAGCAGAGCTCTGTGACTTAGTATCCAGTTTTGCTATTTGATTTCTATAGGCTTTATCAGTCCTAGTGTTTAACCATGGGGAGTTCCAGTGTTATTTTTGAAAAATAAAGATAGAATAATTTTTATTGACTACAGGTAGTTGAATAAGGTTACAATTAAGAATAGGTATCCTTTGTCTCGCATTAATGACCTATTTTCTCAGCTACAAGGTGCAGTGGGGTTCTTGAAGATTGATTTGAGGTTTGGTTATCACCAGTTGTGGATTCAGGATAAGGACATTCCTAAGACTAGTTTGTTGGGTTAGTCGGTTATTAAAGATAATTCATATAGGTTTTTTCATAAATAGAAGCTCCTATGACTAGATTGACCTGTTAATATGTTCCTTTTCGATAGTCTGAGGATTGTGAATCCAGTTTTCTGAGGCTCAAGGAGTTTCTCACGTAAACACCAGTACTGTCACTTTTTGTTGAGGCCATTCACATATAGTTTATTGTGATGCCTCTGGTATTTTTTTGGGGTGTTTAATGATGCAACCTAGTAGAGTCATTTATACTTCATGTTAGTTAAAGTTTCACGAATTCAACTACCCGACCCATGATTTACAGTTGGCTTTGGTAGTTTTCGTGCTCAATATCTGGAGACATTACCTCTATAAAGTTCATTGTGAGATTTTTACCGACCACTCTAGTCTACAGTATAAACGGAGCCAGAGGGAGCTCAATCTTAGACAGAGGAGATGGGTCAAGCTCCTAAAGTACTTTGACATCAACACTTTGTACCATCTAGAAAATGCGAATGTAGTTGCAGATCCTTAAGCCAGAAAGATGTAATTATGGGTAGTCTTGCTTCTATCTTAGCTTCAAAGAGGTTGGTAGCCTTGGACATTCAGTCATTCACTAACTGTTTGGTACAATTGGACATATCAAATATGAGAAGAGTCCTTGTATATGTTTATACTAGACCTACTTTGTTTTTATCACAACCCGATTTCGGTGATCATGATGGCACCTACTATACCACTAGTAGGAGAACCAAACCCCGTAGTCCGAAGTCGAAGCAGAGGACTACTACATTACATGCAAAAGTATTTCAAGGAAATCAACTTAATAATAATAAGTGGAAGTCTTAAATAGTAACATTGTCTACCCAAAATATGGTATAAATGTCAAAAGAACCACTAGTATAGAAATTATAAAATTGATGTAAGTATGCTCCTTTTCAGGTTATACGACAAAACTAGTGGTACGTGTTGAGACCAATGATTTTCGAGATATAAAATTGGATAGTCTATCCTAGTTACCAACCAATTCCAAAATCCCACTCCTAGACACCTACCATAGAATAAAACCAAAACATCCAGTTGAGTTATGGCCTAGGATAATAAGGTACCGTGGAGGGTACGAGCCCATTAGTATACGTACCTTAACCCAGTTGACTTTTAAGTCGACGTCGGACTTTGATAATTATGTGAATTGAAGGATAATTCGTTTCTTGAAGTGGTATGTTATTTTTGAGATTTTTTCAGATTTATCTAATTTAATAAATAAATTAATAAATACAAAAGAAAAAGAAAGAAGAAACAAAAATTTTTGGATGTGCTAATGAACTAGTTTTCTTGGTAAAAATTGGTTCAAAAGAGAATTGTTCATCGATTTGTTAGCCGTACTTTTCATATATAATGAAATATATATTTTAGGGTGCAATGTGCATTATTTATGAGTTCTTTGCTATTTTTGTGACTTTTTTACCAATGTGTTTCAATACACTTGTATTGTATCAGAGTTGATAAGTCCATTATCCCATTTCAAAGTCTTGGAGCGACATTAGGTATATAAAACTCAAAAGTCCAAGATTCATAGAATATACTTTCCCAAAAATCCACTTGAAAAATTTAGTATTCCAAATTTTTTTAAGAAAAACCATCAGTTCATCATTTGATTCATGTTGATCACGACATCCCTAAAATCATGAAAATATCAAGTTGTGCCTGTTCTTGCCCATTGTTGTGGCCAAACAAATGTCAATTTTAAGAAAAATATAATCCTAGAATTCCTTCATTTTCTAAAGCTCCCAAAATACAGACATGCCTCCATTTTTCCATCAGATGGATGACTTGTATTCAACATGAAATGTGAAAAGGAACAAATCAGGATATTTTCGACGTGAGTTGGCCTTTTCCAAATCACACTCTATTTATAGTAAATATCCTCAAACTTTAAAGTATTTAATATATTCTTACCCATAAATATCCTCCCTTCTCGAAATCCTTGAGCAATCTTATTTTGAGAAAACATGTATTGTTTGCATATATGGATTGTCTGATCAATCATTATGGTCAACAAACTAACTTTTTGCCTTCTAAGTTTTTATTTTCTTTTAAAAATCAGGGAAACTGATTTGTATTGATAAACTAATGGTCCGCTGTTAAAAGATCAAAGCTTGTTGCATCTTCCAACATAATGGGAAAGAAAAAGATAAAGGTAGAAATAATTGGTGTGGCATCCAGAATAGATGCAAGGGTAACAGAAATAGGGTCGTGAAATCCTGAGTTCCTAGATCATCATAATCGTACCAAGGTTGTTTACCCAAAGTTTGAGCTAGGAAACTTTGGAATGATATACATCTTAGGATTCAAGCAGATAGGAAATATTGAGGTAGATGATTAGAGCCTTTGCCGAGAGATTTTACTTTAAAATCAAGGAAGCCTAAGGAAAGATATATAAAAATAAAAATAACACACAAGAAAATTTTTATGAATTCTCCATCTGTTGGAGAACGATAGCTGCAAGCGTACAACCTTCCATCAGTAAAGAAGACATTACCACTACTTGCATTAGGGTTCAAGTTCCCAAGTGGTATGGAATAATGATTTCTTTGACAGGAATATCATCCAAATTATAAAAATAGGAGAAGTATTAGAGAAGGACTTCAATATAAGAAGGTCTCCACACTATATCTTAATGAGGATATGTTTAATAGCAATAAAAAAAGAGTTTGTTGGCTTGGGAACCCATTGGTATTTGAATCTACAAAGGTACCACCAAAAGCACCATGACAACCGGTTAAATGCAATGGGTGTGCTGTATCTAATACAAGGAAGGACAACCAATCTTCTATGAAAGTTTTACAAAGCCGATCAAATATGTGCTATTTATTAAGGAGCAATGGGACATGATACAAAGAATTGCTCAAAGCCCGTCACAAAATTTAATAATTTATTCTAAATCAACAGTTCATAATATAGGACGCTTTCCAAAGTTTGGTACCTACAAGAGAGATTAAAACATTCCAAATAAGGACTTTTCCTTCAAGAGTCGAAAATAAATGTGCAACAATGCAATAAATAACCCTACATAGGAATTTATTGATCTTATGTAATGCATGATATTGATTTCTTTCAATTGATATTGCACCTTTCTTTGAATATGAATTATGTTTGACCTGAATTTTCCAAGAAAGGGATATGTAAGTGGCCTATGTCGTCTTTGGTCAATGCCTTAAAGTCTTTTTATATTTCCCTTTCCTATTAATTTGAACTAAGTTTGACCTAATTTCGGCATCAAATGGATACGTAGATGTAATACTATCTCGGTCATATTCCCTTGAAATTTTCATTATTCCTTAGTGTAAACTGGGAAGGATTTTCGAGAAGGCCTCAAAAATTCCACAAGACAATATTTACCTTGAAAATACATGTTTGAGAATTATGTCAAAGTTCACAATTGGAAAATTTTTTTAAGGAAGGACCTTAAAATTCCATGTTAAGTGATATCGAATTTACAATCATTTACTACTGGAGACGAATTTTTTAGGAGTAGTCCTAAAAAATTCCACCAAGAATGCATTTCAAACACCATAAAAGTCTTCAAATCCAAAGACAGAAGGAGAATCAAGAGAGAAAAGGCCGACACAAATCAGTCTCCAAAATTTTGAACTTTTCTTAAGGTTCAAAAATGGTGGAGTCACAAAGATGATGGCGTCTAAACATCAAAATACAGTGAAGATCATATTCACATACATTATGGCCTCACCATAATGACTCAGAAATCTTCTCTACTTATCTTATTATTATAATTTGTATGACTTCATTATGATTCCTAAAACTTCCTTATGGTTTTGTACGTAAAGGTGTTAGGCACGACAACAGGGGCCATCATAAGTATAACTTAGTCTATTTCACATGATGATGTGAACTAAAACATATCTATAGTAATGAAATTTGAGACAATCAAGAAGAGGGTTTATTAAATATAAGTTTTGAAGTAAACTACGTTCGACCTGATTCATGCCTTAACGGGATACATTTGCACCACAAAGGTTCAGTCATAAAACCCCGAAAAGGAACTGAGGCAGAATCTTTGAAATGAATTCAAAACATTTTAGAAAAGCATACATTACAATAAGTTAAGGTTGATTATTGCATCAGATTTCAAATGAGCAAAATTTTTTATATGGATCTCAAAAACTCTATTGAAGTACCAGGATCTGCTATTAATATTTTGTATCCTCAAGTTGGGAAGAAATTTTGAGGAGGGACTCAATATTTTCATTTATTCTACTAGAGTTCAAAGACAACTTCAAACATCTACGCCTTGATCAAAAGACATTTTTTGGGCTACATATGATATGACAAGATGGAAAAGTCATTAAGAGTCTCCAAAGACTAGTGAAGTATTGACATTTCCTTCCAAATCTCCTAACTATCCATTGAGATGCTTAAAAGCGATAAAAAATTGGCACATATCCAAGCACCTCATCGGGATACACAAATACAGAGAAAATGATACTCAGCAAGCCATGACAAATATGAGATGGTTGAAAGAAAAACTTACGTTCTCTCAAATTTTTCTCATGTGTAAGGAGATATTTTCTTGTGAATGCTTCTGAGGAAGAAAATGATTTCACATAAACCATGAGTATTTTAAAAAATTCTTTTTTAAATATTGACCTAGTTGCTAGTAAAAGCTGACACTGTGTCTACTAATCATCTAACTTGAGCGCGTGTGCAGGTGGATATCAAACATGTCAAAGAATTAAGAAAAAAGTGTGACATATATCGGGTTGTCCACACCATTAAAATTGGATAATTTCCCTTATTTGTCCCTCCAATCATCACCCCCTTATTTTCTATTAATAGATTTTATTCGTCCTCCAAGTGGACTTACTCATATCTTATTAATGGATCCTAGTCGTCTCCCTAATAGATAGACTTGTATCCTATCAATAGATCCCCATTGTCCCCCTGACGGACCGACTCATATCCTATCAATTGATCCCAGTTATCCCCCTAATCTACCGACTCTTTTCTAATCAATAGATCTCTATTGTCCTTCTAATGGACTGACTCATATACTATAAATGGCCCCCCTTCGCCCCTCTGTCGAACCAACTCATATCCTATCAATGGATCCATATTATATCCCTAATGGACCGAATCATATCCTATCAATGGATCCCTATCATCCCCCTAATAGACCGAATCATATCCTATTAATGGATCCCTGTCTTCCCCCTAACGGACCAACTCATATCCTACTAATGAATCCCATCGTCCCCCTGACGGACCAACTTATATTCTATTAATAAATCACAGTTATGCCCCCGATAGACAAACTTTTACTCAGTTAATGAATCCCACTCATCCCCCCGAAAACCGATATATATATCCATCTATGAATCCCTAGTGGTTCTCAAAATGGATTGAATCATATTTAGTTAATGAACTTCCATTCATCCCCGTAATGGACTAACTCATGTTCAATTTTTAAACCCCAGTAGTCCCCCTGACGTATTGACTCATATTTTCTCGAGAATCCCAATCATTCCCCTAACGGAACAACTCATGTTCAATTCATGAATCAAGTCGTCCCCTTGACACATCAAATCATATTTAGTTAATGAATACCTATATCCCTCCCAATTAATGCAACCACCTTGGGAATCATCAATTATGTCATCCCTATTAATTGACAAGACCACTGAAGTTAAAAGGCATGTGATCGGAACCTTTCAGTAACAACCATTTCTGGAATAAGATAATGCATTGGATTACCTAGAAATTATCATCCTAAAATTCATATATAAGAGGAAATGATTTCTTAAACTAAATATTGTGCTAGATTACTCAAAATTTAACAGTTTAAAGTTCTTCTATAAGTTACAATGCTCCTGAAATAGGATACCGCATTGTATTACATGAAGCTTGTCAGCTCAAAGGTCATTTGTAAGTCATGATGATTTTTGAAATTGGATGATGTGCTGGAATATATACATTTAAGTCCTAATTTCATCCATAGTCAAGTACATGCAAGATGTCCTAAAGTCTTTAAACAGAAATATATATGTAAGCCACAATTATATTCGAGTTGAAGAGGTGCAAGATTCATCCCAAAACTAAAAACTTAAGAGCATTTGTAAGGCATAAGTGTGAAAGATTTCTTCTATGATGACAAATTAAAAGGTTTTTGTAAGACATAATTGTATCCAAAGTCAGTTATAGCGCAATTTCCACCTAAGGATTTAATGCAAAATGGTCAAACGGTCATAAAGGCCACCCTATCGAGCAACCGTAAGGGTCGTTGTTTGTATTGTTGTGAAACTAGATATTTCCTAAACATAAGAAGGAAAGGATGGCACTATATTCAAGTACCAACACACATGGAAGTATTGTAATGGAACTATCTCTCCTTATTGAATTTCTTTAATACTAATCATATTTTTCAAAGTTTACTGAGAGCATCGACAAGGATAAAATACTCAAAAAAAAAAACTCACAGGTGCAATCAACTCCAGAATTAATGCACCATAACATGGAACTTCACCAAACATCGAGAAATGGTTCATAATTGATCAGTGGAAATCTAAAGAGGACAATATTTGCAAAGGTTTCAAAGGAAACTACCGTTCTATTTTGAATCGCTTTAAACAATATTTATTTCTAAGTCGCGGCAAGCCAGTAGAGACTGGCGTGCATTATTTCTATCTTGTTGCGTCAAGTCAGTGGAGCGTAACGTATATTTTCTGTTAAGTCACATCAAGTTTGTGTAGACTAGTATGCATAATTTTTATAAATTCATGACAATTTAGTGGAGACTAGTCCACATCATTTTCATAAAGTCACAGCAAGTCGGTGGTGACTAGCGCATATTATTTGCATAAACGACAAGTCAGTGGAGACTAGCCAAATTTTTTTCATAAAGTCGTGACAAGTCGTTGGAGACTAAAACACATTATTTACATAAAGTCGCAACAACTCAGTGGAGACTAGTGCACATAATTTGTATAAAGTCACGGCAAATTAGTGAAGACTAGCATGCATTATTTTTTTTAATAATATGAAGGGTCATTGGAGACTACCACGCACCATACATCAGAGTTGCAATAGGTGTTATAAAAATAATACCCTCAGCTATATGAACTTCATACAAAGATACAACTCAATGAATCGAAACGAGATCATCTTTAAAGCTGACATAGGCAAAAGGAATGAAATTTTCCTTATCTTTGGTAAAATATCTCTCTACTAACGATTTTTTCACAATCTTTTCCAAGTGCATCTAAGAGGATTAAAATCTCAAAAAATCAACCACAACTGCTGGCTATGGAAAATCAGACAAAATACAATGTTGAACTTTTTCTTAACAACAAACTGGGAGATAGTCTAAAAAAGGATGTCAAACTCCTTTGGCGCGAACTGAGGATTGATTTTCACCATAATTAAATCAAAACCCTAACATAAGGCATGTGAGTTTTTTCTTTCTATTTTATATTTAACTTCTAAAATATTTTCTTAACTCACAATGGAAAAAGGTTTCCTTTTCTGAAATCCAAGTATGATACACCTAGATTCTTGGAAACTATGTCCATGTGGCTCTTACTCAGGGTTTCGAAACATGCCTCATTCATAAATAATAGGTTGTGAGCGTCTTTCTGATAATCTAAATCATTTGTCGCTCATCATAAATCAAGGGTTGTCTTAGCATATAAAAACCGTATTTTCTATCGATTGAGTCAAAATACGAGAAGCCTAATTCCCAGTCTTAAGATATGTAGGCTCGGGTCCATGTGAAAACTTAGGTGCATTTAGAATCCCCTCTAATTCTCCTATCTCTCATTTTTTCGGCCTCACCAAAGTTCAAAATCAAAAGCTTGAGGTATCTCTGAAATAATGCTCAAAATCAATCTCGTTGAACTACAAATGGCCTGAATTCTCATGAAACCTGAGATATTTAGTAAAAATGATGACAGGTTCCATCGATAATTCCTATATTCTACACCACAATCCCTTCTTACAAGAGATTAATTGAGTGGTTGGTCAAAATTGAAATTTTCAAGACTAATTTACCCAAGGTCTCTTCCCTCGACCATGGATCAACCGGGGGCAGTTGTTGATACTAAATTTTGACCCCTTCGTATTATATTAGTTATTTACCTTTTAATTCTTAAAATAATTTAAATAATTGATACTATTTTTTCAAAATTAACCAAAAAGTAGTCTTTGAAAAAAAAATAAAGATATATCTATATATATGATGTATGTGCAAATGTATATTATTTAAAAGAAATAATCAAAGAGTATTTTTGTCAAAATTGATATGACTTTAACTAAACTAGCTATTTTTGAAAAATCAATTGAATTTGGGAAAAAATTAATAACTTTATTAAAATGATTCTTGCGAAAATAATTTTGCAATTTTTTGAATTAAATGCTCGATTAATTAATTTTAGTCGATTCATCTTAATCAATCATTATTTTAGTTCATTTAGGCTAATCTTAAAATTATATTATTTTTACAAAATTCTCTCCAAAATACATACATATAGGTTTCCTTTACTATTGTACACACCAAAAAAGAACCAAAAAAGAACTTCCACACACCATTAACCCCAATTTCATCCCCCTTTCTCTCTTTAAACAAAAGAACCCAAGTAAACTCCCATTAAAATCCATCAACCATCAATGATTTTCATCCAATGGTAGCCTCAAGGTTTCCATCTTCTGTCTCTCTTCATTTGTATATGTTTGGACATTGAGCTGGCAATCTCTAGAATCTTGTGGAAGCTTCTCAAATTCTAACAATTGGATTTCCTTTAATTTTTGGTACTTTTCTTTCAATTTTGTACTGAATAGTACATTGATGTTTGTCTTTGATTGGCTATTGTAAGCTATCTTTTTAAATTTTGAGTTCCCGACAGTTTCCCCCTCATTTTCCCCCTAAATGTGTTGTATAAATAAAAACCTTAACGTTTCATTATAGAGCAGCCAAGAGTATCTAAGAGACGTGAATAAATGTATCAGTTGCTAATATAGAAAATAGGCAGAGTTTTAGGTTTCTAAATAGGAAGAATTCTAGGACGGAGAAGGCTTTAGCCGAAATGACAATAAGAAAAATAGAGCTTTAGGTTTAGATTTTAAGTTTTTTGGATGTTTCCATATTTAAACGAATTAAAATTCGAGTGGCCTCTAACTCCCAGGAAATATTTTAATGGGGCATTCCTTGTACCTAACGGGAATTTAGAGGTTTGAGAGGTTTTTCTTGTTATACACTTGAGTTCAAAACTTTGGTAACATTCCTTAGCTCGTAGTCCCTAGTTTGTTACACATCAAAATGTTAAAAACCTCATTCTGGCTTATTTTTTAAACTATTTTTGTATGAGAATTTCGGTATTATTTGTCACATCTCGCTATTTGAATGCATATTAATGTATGTCTTGGCTGAAAATTGAGAACATTGACTTGATTTAGGGATATTTTGGGGTAAGGAATGATGGGCCATATGGAAAAAAATTCTAAGAAGTTTCAAGTCTCTGTATGACTTGATGGGTCCCCTCCACGAGACATGGAATCCTTCTACAGGCAATAAATCGGTCTGTAGAAACCTGAAAGAACCAAAATTTAGATAAAAATCACAGACTCACTCAGTTTATCCCATAGATACACTTGGAACAAGTTTCAATATGTTGCAAGATTAATTATGCTTTACTTGCTTGATCAATAAGTATTGTTTATAGGCTCAGGTAGGAGTGTGATTTATCATTTGAAACACTTTGGTTCCTATAGAAAATTAATTGATTTTTAAAATTTTAATGTATTAAGTGTGTAGGTCTATAATTACTCTATTTAGGTTCACCAATGTCACTCTTATTTGATCAAATGCTATTTTAAATATTCATAGCTTCAATTTTATTTAATTGATACTAATCCATATTTCTTTTTTTTTTTTTTGCATGGAACCTCTATGTCTCATGGATTCACTTCTTGCGCTTCTTGAGGTCTAAGGCCAAAAGAATTGAATGAAGCCTCAAATAAGTCTAACCGGACTGAAGACCAAAAGAATGGAAGATTAAGTCGGAGGAAACGAGAAGATTAAATGGGTCTAAGGCCAGAATCTAGGCTCATTCCTTAACTCTTTATGTTTTCATTATTTGTGTGAATATCTAATTTTCTTGCACACTAACACTTAGTCTAAAATGAAACCCCAAGTATGTAGCCTCTTCTTTGTTCTTTCGATTTTTTATAAGTAGTCAATTTATTTATTCAATGAATTATTATATTTTCAAACAGTAAAATGGAAACAAATGGAGTTAACCTTTTCAAAAATCAAGAAATTCTCATATGTTTTATATTTAATAGATTTCAAGGCCTTGCGAAGATTATTATATCTGTTGCTATAAAATATTTGCAAAAAAACACACTTCTCCATCAAATTAGTTAAGTTTTTCATAAGAGTGTTAAATTTTGAAAGTGTGGCCAGAACATTCCTGTTTTAATAATTCAATTAATTCTTATTAATTTTTCAACCTAACCAATAATTTAAAGTTAGTCTTATATTTAAAAGAGTTAGAATATTGGTGTAACCGAGGTGCCTTAAAAACCTTTTCCGGGACTTTATCAAATTCTTACCTAAATTTCTTTAAACATAAAATTTTGTTCGTATTTCTTAAATTCAAGATTTTATTAAAGTTGTCTTAATTTCTATAAAAACATAAGTGGGGACTCTGTTATTTCAATACTTTGGGATTTTCCTAAGTTTCGAAATAGTTTGACACTTCACAATTTTTATTTTCATGTTCCCTTAGAAACCATATTTTTTCAATAAATGATTTAAAAGGGAAGTACAAAAATTAGTTTCATAATAAAGGGTCAGATGTTGATAGTTGATTGGACAAATAGAATAAATGGCCCCATATTTTTTATTATTCATATGAGTTACAGCGAATCAAGAATTAGTTAGCACCGCTTAGACTGAAATAGTATTGTTACAGGAACTATGCATCATAGTGTGTCACGACCCGACTTCTCGGAGTCATGATGGCACCTACTATACCCAAGTAGGAGAACCAAACCCCGTAGTCCGTAGCCGAAGCGGAGGACTACTACA
>JBDJHY010490201.1:0-36771 GCA_039654485.1 Withania somnifera | reverse complement strand
ATATCATGATTATATGTGATATATATGTGTTGTTGATATGTTGTGCATTTATGACACGAGAGGCCGAGCCTAAGGCTCCAATGAGAGTGTATTGGGGTTAGGTAGTATCTCCATATAATTTATTAGCCATGATGTCTTGCAGATCATTTGATGATAAAGTTAATAGCAGCAAGAAGAAATAAATGAGAACACTTTAATATTAATATAAGTAATGATCTTTTACTGCTTTAGTCTCAACATTGTATCGAGCACCCGGTAACACTATTTTCACTAGTTTTAGTCTAGACTTCACCTCCTTGCACCAGGAAAAGTATATTTTTAATAATAAATATTGGGCCTTAGGATGAACTCCATTTGGCAATGAGTACAGCGCTGGGACTTGAGACCATCGTTGTACGATAGTGAGTATAACTTTTTGACATATGTGGTACTATTGGTTGTGGAAACATGATGTTAGTGATTTACTGAGGACTTTAGGTGATATTACCATATACCGATATTGTACGCCTTGACGTACTGAGTACGGCTAGCGAATATTATTGATATGAGGCACAAGGTGCCGGCGGGATAACATTGGTATGAGGCACAAGGTGCCAGTGGGATAACATTGATGTGGGACACAAGATGCCAATTATGATTCTAAAATTGGGATGTGAGGTTCTGATAACGATCATATGTATGTTACTTTGCTGCACTTATTTTCTTTAGTGTGCTCATAGACTGCAGAAGGATCTATGGGTGAGTATGTTTTTGTGTACGCTACGCTTCTTTTTGGGGGACTTGTCAGCATTTAATTGCTTTGCTTTATTATCTGTATTACTACTGAGTTGTCGTTATTAGTTACTTGTTGCATCATGTTATGTGGGATTAGTGCCTTACACTCATATTCATTTATTTATCCTTTCACTTAAGTTTACTGATATACCGACCATGTTCTACTCCTATCTTCTTTGATCCCTATTTATTGCATTATTATTCACATATGTTGTTGCAAGGATGCCGAGTACATTTTCTTCCATTGCCTGAGATCCTGTTATATGATTAGCTAGAGATATTAGTCTATGTGACACTTGATTTGTAATTGAGGTTCTAGTTTCCCGTATTATGCTATTTCTTCTCTAACCTTTTTCTTGTACTCTATTATTTACTGCTTTTATTATTTTTATATGCTCAGTGGGCCCTCGAAGCCTACTGGGTACAAGTTGCTTCAGCGACTTGTACTTATACTACACTTGCACATATGTAGATCCGAGTACAGGTTCCTATTCGTGATACAGATAGCTGTTCGTTCGGATCTTATTCACATCAGAGATTCAGGGTGAGCTTGGTGTCCGCTTGTTCCTTCTTCTCTTCAAATTTATGTTTTATTACATCTCTATTGTATTTTAGAGACGAAGTTGTACTAAACTTATTTCAGTTTTGTCATTTCCCTACTTAGTGGTTCGTTCAACACTGATGTTGGATTTTGGGTAGTTTATTTTATTCTTTAAGACTTCCGCATATTATTATCTTGATTTTTTGACATACTTTTGTAAATGATATAGTAGTCCTCTGCTTCGGCTCCGGACTACGGGGTTTGGTTCTCCTACTGGTGGTATAGTAGGTTCCATCATGATTTGCAAAATCGGGTCCTGATACACTTAAACTTTCTCTTTCAATCTTCTCGAATAATGGATATTCTCTAACAAAACTGCTAGACCTTCTCGAACTTTTTGGCTACAACTTTCAATTTATTAAAAATAGGAAAAATCATTCAAATTAGTCTCTTCATTAACTTCTTTTCATCTTATCTATTAAGCAATAAAATCGTTACTTTTCTTCAAGTAGGCTTAATTAGACAAAAATAGTCAACTTAGACATGCTTCACATTCATACTTAAAATCATGTAGCAATTCAAGTAATTATGACACTCCAATGCTTAATTCAAGTTGTAAGGGTAAACCTTGAAAATAATGGTCAATTCATACATCAAACTTCTGTAACAACCTTAAACTTGTTCTTTGGTGATAAAATCCTAAAAAGGTGTGGGATGAGAAGTGATTAAAGGTCATAAACAACCCCTAACACAAAGTTGATTTCAAGGGCTTCCCTTCTGGCTTATTTTTGGTGTTACTTCATTATTTAGTCAACTTTAAACAATCATATCATTGAATCAATAAAGAGTTTGGTGACCTATGACCTATCAAAAGAAAGGTCTTTGCGTATAGTTTCCAACTCAACAATATATATGTCATTTTGAGTTTAGAGTAAAAGGTTATGTTTGTCTTAGTGAGGCCCTATCAGCAGTCAGTTTACACGGACCGTAGATTGGAAACCATAGATTGTAGATCCAAACTACGGAATGTAGATTGGTTCTTGTTTTTGGTCCAGTGAACCTTTCTTTCAACCCTTTTCAAGGTACATAGGTTCCACATACCGTACACTGTTCCAGGAACCATGGAGCAGTCTGTAGAAGGTGACCAAGTCATTCTTTCAATCCATTCTTCCAAAGTGCCTTTTTGGATAATTTTCGTTTAATAATAAAGGGAAAATTTTCATGATCCAAAAATCGAGTTCTGATGGCTTCTACATCCCACATTTAGAAAATCCTAAACCCAGCCTAAAGAAATTAGCGACGGGATAGTATTAAGCATCCAAATAAAAGAAAAGGTGAAAAAGAAAAGATGAAAGAGGAGAAACAAATTACATAATGGAAAGTAAACCCCCAAATCCTAGTTTCGTGGTTGTCGAGAATCTATATAATAAAAAGTACAACACAACCCACAATTGGGAAAAAAACTATAAAGTAGCTATATAGATCCCAGTTAGGACATTTGTGAAGACGAAAGGAAGACTAGACAACATGAACACCGACTTCTCAATGTATCTCTTGAAACAACACCAAACTAGATCACATGATTGCGTTGTCTCAAATGACTCATTCTAAGACATGTATCACAAGAAGATGCAGAAGTGTAGCATGAGTACGAAAAACTACGGGTACCCAGTAAGCATCATAGGCCGACCAGGTAAAAGTAAGCATAAGAAAGTTAATGAGTAATCATAAGCAAGTAGGTAAATAGAACATAATGGACAACACAAAAGGGATAATGACATTACTATCTAGTATGTGTGGTGAAGGATCGGTTAAATATGTGTCTGCAGCATCAACTACAAATATAAAGGAAAGTAAACTATCAGGTTATAACACATAAAACATAGACCATAAGAAAATTATGACCAAACGTGACATCTACCTGGAGCTCCAACATAACCTGCTCAAGGAAGGACCATAAGAGAAAGAGGAACACATGTAAAGTAACCACTAAATGTAATAGTAACTAAGTCATGGAAAGTAATCAATGATATAGAAGAGTAGCCATAAAGCCTAGCTAGCAACAAACACATCAGTATATGCATAGCCTAATAGGACTTCCACGTAAGCACCGAGTATGCAATGCAAAGGGGTGCTAAAAAGTCATCAGTGTCGGTATGCACCCTTCTCGGTTCATTATCTCATAGCGGAGGGACCCACAGAAGATTCCCCATATACTTACCCTTCCTACTCTAGTATACCCCTTCCCCGGCCACGCAACATACCCCAGGTATACTGACCCAGGTCGGAGGATCTAATCCTATGTACAAAATCCTCTTGAAAAGGAAAACTGGTGGCATAGTCATCAAGGTCGAAATACCAAAACTCAGGCTCTGCACGTATATCATATCTTAGTGGAAAACCTCTAGTCTGGACATGAAGGCTAATCATGACTCAGTATAATCCAATCTATGAAACCTATGAAGGCAATATCAAGGAACCACATTGACAGTTCCATGGATTCCATATTATGAGAAAATAGCTCCATACTGCTACAGCAATCGATGATACATATAATGTATAGGAAATATTTTTTTGATTATTAATTTGTTGAAATAAGGTTACCTTTTAAAAACATTAATGCATGCTCACAACACAAAACCAATCAATAGACTAAACTAGTCTAAGATCGCTAACTAGAATCCATAGAATAGATGCCAAGACCTAGTCAAAATTGCACCCTCTCCTAGCACAACTATGGTCCCGAGCCACAAGAAATTGCACCAAAGGTACCAAAACTGCCCAGAGTGCCCCTGCAAAAGGCTGAGTACATATCCATACAGTGGAAACATGAAGCAATCACAGCTCAGGCCAATAAAATTCAGTCCAAGCTCGCAATGGGCTAGTGCTGTTAACTATTTAATAAGACCATATCCGGATATCCATATCAAGGTCATTGTACACATACTAACCATACACTACTCCTCATGTAGAACACAAAACAATCAACCTACCTATATCGTCTCTAAAAACACCAGCCTAAACCAAGAGATAGCTACTATGATCTAACCATAAATATAATCCCCATCTAACCATTCTAGGTTCGAGAGTCAGTGTATACATAGTATGAATAAAAGTTTAAACTCCTCCCCCAAGAATACTAGTTCCGGAGTCAACGTCGAACATGTGGGTAGCGAAAATAACCCCAGGTTAAGTAACTAAGTCACAAGATAGCTAAGTAGTCCACAGGCCAAAAGAATAGCCACAATGGGGCTCCACCTATTAATCCCATCCTTGAGCTGGTACTTAACCATACATATACCACACTAATACCCAGTATGAAGAAAATAGATCATATCCTACCAGGATTCTGGTGATAACCTCTAGAAGCATTCCAGAATACCCAAAGAATTATGTACAAAACTCAAAACCACACGAAACTAGAAAAAACATAACCCACGTGCCAAGACAAGTACAACAAGACTCTTATTTCTATATAAATAGCGGGGTCGAAATCCAAACTAAAAATAGGTTTGTGAACCCTATTATCTCGTAAATATAAAATATTTATATCAACACATAGAGCATTTGTAAAAAATAAGGCTCAAACTAACGGTAGAAAATAAATAAACAAGCTTATAAAGCTTATATAATATCAAAAACTGTATAACTAAAGAGAAATCAAGAAGTTACCTGACATAATTTATAGTAGAACCAAGAAAATATGAATTTGGGAAGTAAAATTTCAATTAAACTCCTTAATATTTATGATTTAAGCTCTGAATCTTGAAGAAAACCAAGAAAATTGAAGTACTTGTCCAGAAGAAGAAGAAAAGAACTTGTGTAGGCTGCTAAGGTGGTCTTGCATTTGAGGGTCCCCACATCTCCAATCGCAATTGGTTAAGCCACTAGTCTCCTTAATCGCTACCCTCAACCCTCACGATCATGATGCTTCCCATCCATTAAGGCTCTAAATTGAAATAGAGTCCAATTTTGAACATCCATATATTGATTCTTTATGTAATCGACATTGAGGACTCAAAAAAATCGACGAAAAGGCTATTCGCTATCATATAAGTTAATTATGGCCTGAGAGAGATTTAAAATTTAAAACACTAGGGAACCAACCTACCAATCCCATCAAGTCACAAATGACTTGGGGTAGTTAGAAGAATGTTCTAAACAAAGATAGATTTGGGGAATTATGAAAATAGCCCCGAGGGATATTACAATATCCACCATTAAAGAAAATTTCTCTAGTAAAAGTTATGAATAAAGGAGTGCCCAAAGTCTAAAACAATAATAATACAAATTCCACAGAATTCCCTTAACCTTCTATTAGCCTCCTCGACTGGACCATGCGCCCATCAAACTTTTTCAACTTGAATATCTTTATACCTAAGCTGTATCATATCCCAGTCAATAATGTCCTCAGGCTGCTCAACATAAGTCAACTTGTTGTCCAGATGAAATAACGCAGAAAGGGAATACATATGAGGAATTTGGCATATATCAGAAAAGCATATAGATGTGAAACACCGGATAAACGATTGAAAAATGAAAAGGTAAGAGCAATCTGTAGGCAACATCGCCAATATGCTCAGTAATATCATGTGTCCTAATCCCAAGGCAAATTGCCCCTCTGAAAAAATCTTAAAATTCCCTCATGGGAGAAACACACAAAAATACCATGTCTCATATGCTCAACTCAAGAGGACGAAGCCTACGATACGCGTAACTCTTCTATCTACTTTGTGTCATCCATAATCTGTCATGTATAACCCTGACTCTCTATGTAGCATATCAGAAAAATATGTAGTCTGAGGTTGAATCTCAACACTATTGTGCCACATCGATGATTTGCAAATTCTACAATACAAAGCCTTGAATGGTACCATTTGAATGTTGTAATGATAGTTTTTATTGTAGGAGAACTCTGCTAAAGAAAAATTCTTATCCTAGATACCACTTATATAAAAAATATAAGCCAGGAGCATATTTTGGAGTACCTGAATTGTTCACTCATGCTGCCCATCTATCTATGGGTGAAAAGAATACTTAAAGCTACCTTTGTACCCATCTCACACTGCACAGTCCTTCAGAACTGAGAAGTAAAATATGTATCCCTATCTGATATGATAGAAAATGGAAATCCATGTAGACTAATAATCTCTCTAACATACAAGATAGCAAGTCTTTTGGCACCCGAAAAGGATGAAGTCGATAGAAGGTGAGTGGGTTAGGTTAATCGATCAACCATGCCCCAAATACAATCATGATCCCTAGAAGTACGAGGAGTCCATAAAAAATCCATGGTAATCCTCTTCCACATCCACTCAGGAATAGGTATTTCCTGAAACACACCACCGGTCTGCGGTGCTCGAACTTTACCTACTAGCATTTCATCGAGAAACAAATCCCAAATGGCACCATCTAAATACTAGAATAGAAACTGTCGTCATATGTAGCTTTATCAAGGACAAATGTCAACCTTAACCATTAGAAAAATCCAGGAATCAATCTTGTAATATATCTTGATGTACCCAAATAATCCGCTCAGAATGGCTGTCAGTCTGTGGATGGGAAATTAGTACCGTACTATCCTAAGAAAATCAAGAAGTAAACTAGGTGCCGCTATTTGAAATAATAGAAATAGGGGTCTCTTATAAGAAAAAGACCTCTCAAATGTAAACGTAGCAAGACTATCTACTCATCTTCGATATGCCCATGTGTATGGAATCTCTAGTACAACAGCCTTGTAAAGAATAATCTAAATCAATAACCAACTCTGGAAATGCAAGAACTAATTCCTATCCATAACACACCATCATAACCGAAAATAGACTTGTAGGACAAGCTCCAAGATTATGAGCCCTACGGGTATATTTGACGAACACAACCATGAACTCAAGAACACAAAAAATCTAATACTAACTGACTAACTAACAATACCAGGTAGCATTGGCAGATGACCTTGCCTGCAAAGACAATCCTACTCTCAAACTAGAAACTGAAACCAGAGTCACTACTTAGACCTCTATCATCATAATCAACCCATAAACCTCGAATCTACTAGGAACTAAGCAGAAAAGCCATCTACAACTCAAAGTAAATGATTAACCTAGGGTACTATATTATTCTATTCACACACTGATAATAACCTCAGATCACGATTTTAAACTCAGTTCTTGTTGTATTATATAAAAAGGTGTAATAGACCAATTCATCACGCTATCCAAAAGCCAAATACCCAAAAACCAATCATCATCACACACTGAGAATGGGAATGAAATCCATCGACTTGTAACTTTCTAAAGTGAACGGTCCATAACTCAGAACCTAAGAGTCTCTCGACTTTCGTACAAAGAACTCAATCACAAAAATAAATAACAAACCTAATATAAACCAATCATTAGTCCAAACAAAAGAAATTGCAACAGTATCCAAGTTAGTATTTACTCACGAGGATCAAGCCTTCACAGTCGCATCAACTGACTAAGAATAAAAATATAGCATACAAACTAATATATAACCACTCTGGAATACCCCAACCTTAATTCTCCACTAAAGGATCACTTCCTCCTACCAAAATGGTTGTATTCCTGCGAGTACATAGACTACCAGCTAGCAAACACAACCGAGGAAACCAAAGAGGCAAAAGTCGAAACACCATTTAAGCTAGACATGGACTAGGGATAAAGATAACTCCCTTGAAATCAATACAGAACCAAGGGAAACCAAATAGAAAGAAAGTCATTTACTCACAAAAACTACCTATTATATATCTCTAGAACCAACCAATAGAAGTCTCGAATAACGCAGTTCACAAACTAGAGCTACCGGACAACTCACTATCAATCAAGATTACCATAGGATAACATGTCCTTTCTCCAAGAATAAAGAAACCTCAAATATACAATTCTAATAAGCACTCCCGAGGGAATAACTACCTGACCAAAAAATAAAGAAGATCTAAATTTGCAATGGACTAAGGACCCCTATCACCTCGCTGAGGTACGCCAACCACGACTAAGGTAAAATCACAATATAACAATACAGTATCTAGAGAGAATAGGGTAACCTTCCCATGCATGAAAAAACCTCTAACGTAACTTATCAACATAAGGCCCAACTCTGCTATCTCACAAATATATAGGTTAGAGTAGCCAAGCGACTCAAATCTCTAACTAGGATCCACTACTAAAAAAAAGTTCTCTCCCGTACAAGGGAAATAAAAGGACCCTACAAACAATATCCACCACTCAGCATAGGACAAGACAAGGGAGCTCGAATATTTGCTAGGATATAGTAAGGCCCATCTAAGCAAAAGAAATTGAGCCCCTAAATCACAGGCCCATAGAATAACAAGGTATCACAGGTAGCCATTGGACTAAAAGACAAGATTCATCTCGCCAATAGTAATCACAACCCAGGTGCCACCGAAGAACCATATAAAGAGGGCTATGAATATTAGTAGAGGTAAGGTTACTCAATCTAGCACAAATACAGTAAGCAAGAAATAAGTCAGCATCTCGCTTAAGTCAATATACACAAACTAGGTAGGGAATAGAATAAAATTATACCATAAATTAACTTTCCCACGATCACAACTGAAGTACAAAGAAACACTAAAAACATTCGTTGACCAACATGAACAAGATATCCACAACTATAGAACTCGCTGGACAAATAAAAAATCCTTTACGAGCATAATAAGAACCAATAATACCACCTCCCACTATAATTTAGAGTCGAGGTGAGGATGTAACTGCTGACAAAATGGCCCAACGCTACAGACATTCTCTAGAACAATGACCTGACTCAACAAGTTCATAACAACACCAGGTCCAACTCTGACTGGGACCACAAACTAACATACTCTTGACACCACATCCCTGTGGATTGAAGATGCACCCCTAGCAGGCTGACTACTCTAAGTACTTGGGCCTCTATCAATCGATCGAGAAAAACTCTGAATAGACTGACTATACTAACCCAAATTGATTTCCTGCAGTGGATGAGATCTCTTTGTATCATACTATTCACTCATAAATCGAGTATCACTGGAATCATTCTAAAAACTCAAAGGATGAAATAGATGGGACTAAGCCCAAATTACTATGATAGAAGAACCCCAGGAAGGGGGAAATCGATGGCCTCATGTCCGAACCTGCCGCAGATAAATCAAACCCTGGATTCCTCATCCCTTCATACCAGAGATCATCAATATCAGCCCTTATTGTACAACACACTTCCTGACTACTAACCTCGTAGGTCTCACAGACTCTCCATTCAAGGGCCAGCAACCGTCCGAAGATGTATCCATGGGTAGGTCCTATTGTTACCAGTGCTTTGTTACTATATGAAGTGGAAAAAATAATCCTCTAAAGAAGTACAACACCCTTCCATATCTCATAATCATATAGTGTCAGGATATGCCTAATCATCCTTTTGGACAATGCTATATAATACCAAACGACCAAGGAACCCTGCTGGAAATAACCAAACTCATCCTCAACTGATTGTCCTCTTAAGGCACTCACTGTTACCTCTGAATGAACTCTTTCTCTGTAAAAAACTAGAATAACCATAGCCTTCCCTAGGGATCAGGTGAACTCCAAATTCTGTATCTGATAATGTGGTCTCCTAATGCTCAAGTCAAATTCTAAAACTCTGGAAATCCATATAAGAATCTCACTAGTGCCCACCGAGGGCCTTTTCCTAGCCATCTATAAAAACTAGAGCCAAATGAGGTGATAATAAACCCAATGACTATCAACATATGTAGGAAGTCAAAAAGTGAGAGTATTTACTTAAGAGTTACTTATAGCCTCTCGAATATAGGATACAAACATCTACATACCGATTTGCTGGACTATACCAAATATTTGCACCTATAGCTAGAGTCTCTGGAGAACCTAGAGCTCTGTTACCACTCTGTCATAACCCAAAAATCGAGTTGTGATGGCGTTTACATCCACCTATTTATAAACCTAACCCCGGCTAAGACAACGTTTCAATGGGCCAGTATCAAGTGTCTAACAAAAGGAAAATATGGAAAACAAAAAGAGGAAAGATGAATCCTCAAAGCTTGGGTATACCCTTACTGCTATTTAACCCAAAGATTACTAGAACGGTGATAAGGATGAATATGATACTGATTCCGATGGAGATGATGCAATAAGATCAATTATTCCACCTCATCTAGCACCAGGCAAAAAGTTCAATATCACTAGCATTTATGATCTATCTCTTAACTATGAAGGGTCTTTTTAGAGGAGTAGCAAATGAAGACCCCAACCTTTACTTCAAGAACTACATAGCTATACAACCTACTGGGAGTGAGTCAGCATGATATATGATTGCGGCTATTCCCTTTATCATTTTGTGGAGAAGCCAATATATGGTTGGATAACCTACCACCAGACCTGATATCTAACTGGGATGAGTTAAAAGAGGCTTTTCTAGAAAGGGTATTTCCTCCCTCAAAGATGCTAGTGCTCCACGAAGAAATCACAAACTTTAGGAAAAAGAACGATGAATCTCTTCATGAGGTATGGTTGAGATTTAAAAAGAAGATCAAGAAATGTTCCACTCATGGGTTGGGAGATCACTATCTTAAAGAGACGTGCTATAATGCTTTGGATGTACCCTCAATGTTAGCAGCGGATGGAATCAATGAAGGATCATGCATGTCTAGAACATTTGTCCAAGTATCACAGTCACTTCATAAAGTGACAAAAAAATCACTAGTGGAATACTAGAGAGGATGAAGTATCTGGTAGTGCAAAAGTGGAAACTATGTTGGCTACGAAATACCGAAGAGAAAAACAGAGGGATCAAGAAATGGCCCACCTAAAAACTCAGATAGATCTGATGTCTAAGAAACTGTTAGGTGGAGGTTATGATAAAGTGAAAGTTGTTGTTGCTTATCATAAAGGTACATATGAAGACAATGAGTCTGGCTATAAGGGGAAAGCAACGTATTTGCAGAACCAAGGGGGTTTCCATCAGGGAACCTAAGGTTGAAACATGAATAGAAAATACTTTAATGAATAGTGTGATTATCTCAATAGGAAGTAGAATAGTTGGAGGAATAAGGATAACTATAATGAAAATAAGGGTGGTGTATATTTTCCACCAAGGAATCATGAGAGAGAGGTCGGTACTTTGAGACTCAAAGAGATGTTAGATAATATTGTTTTGAATGTAGACTCATCTCATGAAATATTAAAAGCAATGGATAGATAGATAACCAATGTTGATCAGATGGTTGACTCACATTCCACGTCAATAAAGTAGTTGGAGTTTTAGATGGATAAATGTTCACTTCTTTGAATTAGTAAAAGGAAGGAACATTTCCCTTTAATACAGTTCATACTCCAAAGAGAGATAGCCATTTTATGGAAATCATCACAAGAATATTCAAGGTATCATCTTTCCCGAAGCCATCCATAGAGAAGAATAAGGCAACTGAGAATTCAACGACTAAAGAAGATATGGTTGATGTGAATAATAATGGACTGTTGGATAGAAATAAAGCTATTAGTAAATTAATTAAGGATGAACTAGAAAAGGTGACCGAGATGCCAAGGACACCACCCCTGTTCCCTCAAAGAATGAAAAAGAAATCTGAGGATGGTCGATTTCATAAATTTATTACTATGTTGAAACAACCTTCTATCAATGTTTTGCATGTTGAGGAACTCAAACAAATGCTAGGATATGCTAAGTTTATGAAAGACTTGGTAATAAAGAAGAGAATAATTAGTTTTGAGATTGAGGATAATTTTTTTTATTGTGGTGCTATTTCATCTAGATCCTTGGTGTAAAAGAAAGAAGACCTAGGGACAATTACAATTCCATTAACTATTAGAACATTCTATTTTACTCCGTTTCTTTGTGACCTAGGTGCTAGTATCAACTTGATGTTGTTGGTAACTTACAAACAATTGATCTTGGGAGCTCCCACACCGATGCCAATGAAGCTTTTAATAGCCAATAGATCAGTGAAGAGGCCACTTGGGATCTTGATCTATACACTTGTCAAAGTGGATAACCTCACATTTCTTACTAATTTGTTATACTAGATTGTGATATTGACTTTGAAGTGCCCATCATTTTGGGTAGGCCCTTATTAGTAATGGGAAGAGATCTAGTTGATGTCGAAAGAGAAGAGATGAAGTTTTGACTAAATAATGAGGAAGTTTCTTTCAAATTTTGTAAATATATGAAGAAACTAAGGGATATTAGTGTCATATCTGTTATTAATGTTGAATGGGATGATGTGAGATAGCCACAAGTCGATGAAAATTTGTACATTAAGTCGTTAGCTCTGGTAGTGAAGAATTTTGATGGTGAACACCTGGATAAGTATGTAGAAACTGTGAAACCAAAATTGGGTATTATTCATATGAGCTAAGAAAACTTGACATAGACCTACAAATAGGCCGACGCCCACCAGCGGAATCATCAGTTGAAGAGATAAAGATCTCCCAATCAACTTGCAATATGCATTCCTTGGAGTTGATAACACTTTTGCAGTCATCATTTTTGTGTATCTTATAGACATCATATTTTAGGCGTTAGTTCAGATTTTGAGAAACTTTAAAAAATCCATATAATGGACTATCACAGATATTATCGGTATCCTACCAGGAATATTCCTAAATCTATAGAATTTGAGGTTGGCAGTCTTCCTAGAATGGAGCATCAGAGAAGACTAAACCATCTAATGTAAGTTGTTAAGAAAGAAATTATTAAGTGGTTGGATGATGGAGTTGTCTACCCAATTGTGAATAGCGAATGGGAGAACCCAGTACAGTGTGTACCAAAAAAGGGTGACATAAATATACTGCTGAATGAGAAAAATGATTTGATCCCACTAAGGCCTGTAACGGGGTGGAGAATCAACATAAATTATAGGATGTCGAACGCTTCCACTTTGAAAGACCACTTTTCGATGCCATTCATAGATCAGATGATTTATCGTTTTGCAGGACAGGGATGGTATTACTTTTTATATGGTTATTCTGGTTAAAAAAAATTCTATAGCCCCAGAGGATCAGAATAAGAACATTTACATGCCCTTATGGTTCCCTTTAGATTGTGCAGTGCTCTATCCACTTCCAAAAGGTGCATGATTTCTATCTTTTGTGACATGGTAGAAGACTCTCATTAAGTCTTCATGGATGACTTTCTGGTTATAGGTGACACATTCGATAATTTCCTAAAGAATTTGAGTAATACCCTACAAATATGCATCGATGTTTACCTGGTTCTTAACTAGTAGAAATGTTATTTTATAATAAAAGGGGGTATTATTCTGGGTCACAAAATATCCTAGAAGGGTATTGATGTAGAAAGATTGAAGTTTGAGGTGATTGAGAAGCTACCCCCCTCGATCTTTATAAAGGCTATGAGAAGTTTCTTGGGTCACACAGGTTTCTATAGAAGGTTCATTTAGGAATTTCAAAGATCGCCAGCCTCCTATTCAAACTTCTTGAGTAATAGGTAATGTTCTTGTTTGATGAGGCCTGTCCAAAGGATTTTAAATTTCTCAAACAAAAATTGATCACTCCACCTGTTATTATTAGGACAAATTAGGAATATCCATTTGAGTTGATGTGTGATACTAATGGTGTGGCGTTCAGTGTTGTGGTGGGGCTAAAAAGAGATAAGATTTTTCATCCAATCAATTATGCTAGTAAAACACTAAATGGGGAACAAAAGAATTATATTGTTAATGAGAAAGAACTACCTTTTATAGTTTATACCTTTGAGAAGTTTCGATATTACCTTCTTGGTACCAAAGTGGTGCATATTGACTATGCAGTCTTGGTTTATCTCATGGACAAGAGAGATGCAAAACCTAGGTTATTCATCAGGTACTGCTTTTGCAAGAATTTTATTTTGAGGTGAAAGATAAAAAAGGATGTGAAAACTAGGTTGCTGATCATCTCTAATGTTTAGAGGCAGTTGGAAGAAAGATGGTTGATGCAGAGATATAGGGTGCATTCTCTGATGAAAAGGTAATCGCTGTAAAGGAAGACATGGCTCCAAGGTAAGCTGACTTTGCCAACTTTATGTTCAGCAATATCATACCTAAAGAAATAAGCCTTTATGCATGGAGAAAATTTATTCATGATGCCATTAGGTACTTTTGGGATGAGCATTTATTATTAAGGCTCTCTGCAGATAATATGATATGAAGATGTATGTTGGAGGTTGACATGAGGAGTATTCTTAAGGAATTCCATTCATCCACAGTTGGAGGGCATCATGGTGGTGCTCGTACTGCATAGAAGGTATTACAATTTGGCTACTTTTTTCCTACTCTTCACATAATGCATATGAATTTTTCAAAGTATCCAAAACATGTTAAAGGAAGAGAGCAATCTCACATAAACATGAACGTCCTATGACTCCAATCATGGAAGTGTAATTTTTTAATGTCTGGGGCATTTACTTTATGGGCCCTTTATGAGTTCTTATGGGAAGAGACTGAACCTTCTAGCATCAGCTACATTTCAAAGTGGGTCAAAGCTACAACTTTACCCAAAAATGAATGTAAGAGAATGGTACCTCTTTCCTCAAGAAGAACACTTTTACCACGTTTGGGAATCCTAGAACCATTATCAATGATGGGGAGTTCCACTTTTGTAATAAAGTTTTTTGGTTTGTACTAGCCAAATATAGGGTGAAATAACATATGGTGGCAACACCTTATCATTCTCAAATGAGTGGTCAGGTTGAGGTCTCAAATGTATCTTTGCTAAAATCGTAAATGCTATATGGACATATTGGTCACACAAGTTGGATGATGCTCTGTAGGCATATAAGACGACGTTTAAGACACCAATTGGTATGTTACCTTTTCATTTAGTTTATGGAAAATATTGACATTTATCGGTTGAATTAGAGCACAAGGCATCGTCGGCTCTAAGAAGAGTAACTTGAGTTGGAATAAAGCCAGCAACCCACGTGTTGAGAAAATAAATGAGATGGATGATTTTTAAATAATTTCTTTTAAGAGAGCCACTATTTACAAATAAAAGAGGAAGAGGTACCATGACCAAAAGATTGAGCCCAGAGAATTCGGCCCAGGATATTTAGTCTTGTTGTTTAACTCAAGACTACGCTTATTCCCCAAGAACTTCAAATCAAAGTGGTATGGCTTATTTTTTGGAATAGAGGTCTTCCCATCAGGAGTATTAGAGATGAAGAATGAGAAGAATGAAATATTTAAAGTAAATAGGCAGTAAATAAAGAAGTATTTAGGATAGTTTGAAGAGGTCCGAATTCTAGAAACTGTGTACCTTGACAAATCTGAGTACTCAAGGTAGAAGTGTCGTGTCTACATAGAGTGCTATTGGGATTCAACCCATATTATTATGATTGTTTTTATATTTTGTCATTCATACTTAGTTGAGGTTGAGAAGACAGGTGAAATGAGTGCAGCCACAAAGCATCCAAATCGTGTTAATCCGAGACACATAATGATACAACTTAGGATGCTTTTAGGTACACCACTTTCTCGTTTTTGTTTCATTTGATTTTTGCATTAGGGACAATGCAATGTTTTATATGGGGAGGGGGTAGTACTTGTAATTTTTGTCCAATGGTTTTGTTGCCATGTTTCTTTTCCCTTGGATATCCTATCTAGTAGAACTGGCATGTTTAGGTTTTATGTTTTGTTGATTGTTTTTTGTTGAATTATGATGCCTGTAAGAATAAATTTTAGTATGAAAAATAATTGGCATATGTTTTGTGTTAGTTGTGTTAGTGTGTTAGCTATAATCAATGAGTGAAGATGAATTGTATTAGGGTTAACAAGTTTGGACTGATATAATTTGTACACTTGCAAAGTGTGGGTGAGTATAATTAGTTTTAGTCTTTTTGTGTATATGGTATCTAGAACTTGCCTGGTTAAATTTTAGCTAAGTAGAAAGTAGGTTGACTTGAAAATGATCCTAGGCCTTCTTTGTATTAGTCACTAAACCTTAAAAGTGTCTCCAAATACTGCTGGGTTTTCAGTATGATCCCTATACCCATCTTTCTGAAACCAACCGTAGATTGACCATTGTTTAGTAAGAAAAAATATTTTGGCCCTGGTTCTCCTTTTTATAATGTACACCTCAATTCAGGCATTGAAACCTAAGTTGAGAGTGGCTATTTGAGAGACATCAAGATAAAATGTGTGGTGAAACTCTGTCTTGGCCCTAGCTGAATAATGTGTCTTCAAACTAAGTTTTAAATTAGGTTTAGGCTGGCTACTACGAAGCCTTCTTATATGAAAATAAAGGGGAGGAGGCCATATGTGTATAAATAGAAACTTTGAGGCTAAAGAGCTGAAAAAGAAACATGTAAAAGAGAAAATGAAGAAATAGAGAAAAGGGGGCAATGGAAGAAAATGGACCATTCACTAAATTCCTAAATGGTACCATACCAGCACTCAAACTTCATTACAAGCCGAAAAAAGTCCTGACATGATTCAGGTTAACCTACTGAAAGCTAAGTTAGAATCGATAAGGGAAGCCTATGGCAATGGTGTGCATGACTATATTTATTTCTGAGTGTGAGTCTATTCTCTCCCAGTACAATGGAAAATGCATATCTACATGTGTATGGTACTTATTTCTTGTGAGAGAAAGTGGATGTAAAGTCAATTGTAAATAAGCTATTATAGTAAATTCAATAGATATAAGCCATGTAAGAGGTTGTTCATTTCTGTCACGACTTGATTTCTCAGATCATGATGGCACCTACTATACCACCAATAGGAGAACCAACCCCGTAGTCTAAAGTCAAAGCAGAGGACTACTATATCAAATGCGAAAACCACAAGTGTAATAAAAAGAAGATAAATTAAAGCAGAAGTTTAAAGAATCAAATAAATACCCCAAAACCCGATATCATTGTCAAATGAACCACTAAGTACAGAAACAAAAAATCCACAGTGTCTAATACAACTGTGTTTTCGAAATACATGGAGATCAAATATAAATTCCAAAGACGAAGAGAAGCAGGTAAAAGATGGAAGCCAAGCTCACCCTGAATCTCTGAAATAGACTGAAATCCAACGAACTGATGGCTATAATCATGGCCAGGAACCTGCACTCAGATCTGCACATGTGCAAGTGTAGTATGAGTACAAGCTGCTGAAGCAACTCGTACCCAGTAGGCTTCGAGAGCCCACTAAGCACATAATAATAATAATAGCAGTAACTAATAAAATACAATTAAGGGGTCACAGAAGCAAATAGCACAACTAGGGAAAGCTAGCTACTCAAATAAGAATCAAATACAAGTAGATAAGTACCACTAGCTAATCACATAACAGGACTCAGGAAATGAAGGAAGACATACCCGAAACCCTTGCAAAAATATGTGTAAATAATAATGCAATAAATAAGAGTCAAAAGATCACTATATCCACCTAGCTACCCAACCCACGGATGCTATTTAGTACAATTATTAAAGCTATAAACCTAGTGATATCCCTAGGGAGCCTACCTATCGTCTAATGATAAACCGCTGCAAATTGACGAATCGTACTCCGATTGACATCAAATGATCTCCAAATGCTTTGAAACTGGCATCAATGTATTCTACATTTTAATATGAGTCTAATGGTATAATTTATACAAATTCCAGACTAGGCCAAAAATCTGGCCTAAAATGGGCTTGCAAGACCCGCTCATAGGAACGAAAAATAAATTTCACCCCAGGAAACCATGCTCTAAAATTGAGAACAATTTGAGTGCAGGAAGGGCTTCAAAATAGCCCAGACATATTAGCACTTAACGAGGTTAAAGATGCAATTTTTAGGAATTACATGTTGGAAGTTCGATGTGTTGATGATACTAGACGTAAAATATACTAATGGAACAGAGAATTATGCAATAATATTTTAATTATCACATGAATTCATTAATTTTATCAATTGAGGCCATTAATGGAGGAAACTAAGAAAACTAAGAATGAAAATTTAAGAAGACTTACCCAAAAATGCAAAGGAATCAAAAAACAATGATGGGGGAATTTTCCTTAGCCTTGGAATGGTGTTTGGGAGAGCTTTTTGCTGAATGAAAACATAAGGGTCATGCAGGGATTTATATATTGCCAGTTACTCAAGGCATCACGATCGCCTCCTAGTGTATGCGATCACGTAGAGTAAATTTTGGACCAGTCACGATCATGTGAAAGGTGTCGTAATTGCACAGGAGAAATATTTTGCACATTGCGATCATAGATAGCATCACACGATTGCGATGAGTAACTGCACTACACCAATTGTAGGTTTTGACAACAAGTTTAAAGAGAAGAAGGTGCTCCAAATCACCACTCGAAATGCATTTAAAGTCCAATTTATACAAACAAACTATTCACACACACTTAAGGAAATTTTAGACTCAATGGTGTAGAAGAAATAAGAATTTGAGGCTGTTTCAGATAAATGTTGACCAAGTCAACACTTAAGCTAAAATTCAAGAACTTTCCACCAACACCTCGGAACTTTAACGACAAATCTAGAAATTGAACTAACACCTCCACTAGCATAAAATCATCATTTTAAAGTTGTTAGAATCATTAGAATTTTGATTAAAGACTTTGAACACCAATATACCACACATGCTCCACTTTAGGCCTTAATCTTAACTAGAATTGATAAATTAGCATAAATTGCAAAAGAAAACTCTGAAACACAAACTGAAGGTCAATCTTGACTTTGTTTGGCATTCCAGAGATAACAGAATTGTCAGAATCTAATTCTGAGCTCATCTTGAAGGAAAGTTGACTTTGGTCAACAAGCACTTAATTTTAAGCTCTAAAACAGGCAATTTAAGATATTTATCAACCGAGTTGCCACAGATCCGAACTATCGATATCAGCAAGTAATAAATAACTTGGGAAAACTGTTAAAAACTCTATATATAAAATGTCATGTATTTATCATAAATGACCATGAGGGCCATTACAATTTCATTTCTCAAAGTTGCAGTTAATAAGAAAAAAAAGTTAACCTATGTGATCTATTATCGAATGACTGATTGTTTTGAACTGAATTCTATTATGGGTGTTGTGAGTGTTTAGTTGTGCTATTTCTTGAGGATAATAAAATGTTCTAGGTTATGGGTATTTTGTGACAACATTTGATGTCACATATTTCACTTAAGACTATGAATAAGTACATGTTCTTGATTAACTTTTGTATGATTTGATGTATTTTCTGTGTATATATAGGGTAAAGTTTAAGATTGGAATAGTGGAGAAATCATAAAAAAATTGACTTTTGAAGACAGATTGGATGGATCATCCAACCTTGGACAGTTCACCCAAGTTGTTCCGTCCAGGTAATCTACACTATTAAAAGAAGCTATCCTTCATCCACAAATGGACGGTTCATCCAGTCCTAGATAAATTATCCATAAGCCATCGCCTGATGCAAAGTGATCTGGTTAAAAAGAAAGAAGAGATGGAAACTGGTCTAACCGCCTAATCTTGGGCCGCCCGTCCAGCATGGTACCTTTTTTGGGAAAGTTGGCTGCTTAAGAGTTTCATTGGAAGGAAGGATAGACAAACTCTCTTGAGCTTAAAAGATTCATACAAGGAGCCTCCCAAATATGAGTGGCAATTATTTTCAAGTTTCAAATATTAAACTTCTACCCCTGTATTATAAATAGCCGTATTAGGTTATTTTTATTATTTTCATTGAGGATGCCTATTCATTGTTGATAACTGAAAAGAATTAATTATTATTCTTGAGAGAATTTTGAACTCTCTATTATCTCTAGTACAAAACACCAATTGTGAGAGGTTGACCTATCATTGTCTATAATATATCATCAATTGGAAGAAAAATTATCTATTTGTATGATATCCATTGAGTTTTCTCTTTGTTGTTGTGTAATTATAAATATTAGTGGCTAAATCCCTAACTCTAGGGTTGAGGGATCCATTGGTGAAACAAATTTAGGGTTATGATTATAATATGGTTCTTGCATCGTAATAAATGTATTAACACATAATCTCTATAAGTTAACTGATTTTTTGTGGTTGCAAACACTAGAACATGCTTAGGTTTAGTTAGTATGAACTATATATTTAAACTTAGGAGTTGAGATTATGACAAGAAATTTAGGGCGTTAATCCTCGCCTAATGATTATCGTAGTAATTTAGTATAATTATTTTGAAGTTATTAGTATAGAAATATTTTACTATTTTACAGCCTGACCAACGTGTAAAAGAGCTTTATCTAAGAATAGGTTAATTCAACACTTAGATGAATAACATTGTTACTAGTGATTACAATATGCTTACGAAAGATTGCAAGACTATTGACATTCATAATCCAAAGATTTATTGATAATCCTATGTTTTTCTCATTATTTGAAATTTGTTACAAAACACGTGAATTGTTCTCTAAACTTAATTGCAATGTGTTACGATTTTAAACAAGAAAACCCCCTTATTTACTTTTATGTCTTTTATAAATAATTGACTACTTGATTAAATATCCACATTGGACTTGAATTTGAGACCATATTCCCTGTTAGGTTGGACTCCAACCCTGTTGGGTTCTATATTTGACAACAACTATTTATGCTTCTTTAAGAGGTGTAGTTTGAGCATTATCAAATTGCATCGTACTCGGGGAATACTGAGTTATCAAATTGCATCGTTCTCGGAGAATACAGTTGTCAGTTAGGTTATGTGTCAATATTTATTATTTATTAGTTATTTTTATTTCTAATTTTTACTTTTAGTTGTTGTTTTTGTTCTATTAAAGCGTGATCGATAGTTTATTCCAAATACCCGAAGCTCGAGTATATCATTTCAGCTATTCAATCCAAATATTACTAAAATAGTGAGAAGGATAAATAGAAAAGATGATGCACCTATACATAATCCTGATTTGATTCCTAGAAATGATCCACCTAGAGAAGACAATTCAGTTGCACCTCCTCCACCTCAACCTTTGAGGAACACTGAGATGTTCAATGATGATGATGATGTTGATTTAGATGGAGCCGGTGTGATATGAAAAATTATTCTACCTCCTCTAGTACCGAGCAAGAATTTCAATATCACCAGCACTATGATCCAGCTCTAAACTATGAACCATCTATTTATAAAAGTAGTAGGTGAAGACCCCAACCTTCACTTGAAGAACTTCATGGCCATATATAAGTCTTACAACCTACCAGGAGTGAGTCAGAATGCTATCTAGTTACGGCTATTCCTTTTATTATTGTGTGGAGAAGCCACTATGTGGTTGGATGACCTTCCACCAGACTCGATATCTAACTAGGGTGAGCTGAAAGAGGCTTTCCTAGAAAGGTTCTTTCCTCCCTCAAAGATTCTAATGCTCTAGGACGAAATTATCAACTTTAGGAAAAAGAATGATGAAGCTCTGCATGAGGTGTGCTTGAGACTTAACAAGAAGATCGCGAAATGTCTCGCTCATTTGTTAGGAGATCACTATCTTAAAGAGACGTTCTATAGAGCTTTGAATACACCCTATAAGTTAGCTGCAAATGGAATCAATGGTGGATCATACATGTCTAGAATGTATGCCCAAGTTTTTCATGCACTTTATAAGGTGACCAAAAATAATCGTGGGTGGCATAATAGAGAATCTGAAGTATTTGGTCATCCAAAAGTAGAAACTATGTTTACTAAGGAACACCGAAAAGAAGAAGAGAGGGATCAAGATATGTCTCACCTAAGAACTCAGATAGATCTTTTGACTAAGCAACTTTTAGGTGTATTATAAAAAAGTAAAAGTTGTTGTTACTTGTGGTAAAGTTAGATATAAAGACAACGAGTCTGACTTTGAGGAGGAAGCAAAGTATTTTAAGAACCAAGGGGATTTCCATCATGGAACCCAAGTTCATAATATGAATAGATAATATTTCAATGAAAAGAGAGATCATCGCGACAGGAAGCAAAACAGTTGGAGTAATAAGGATACCTCTAATTAAAATAGGGGTGGTGTATATATTCCACCAGGGAATTATCAGAGATAGGTTGTTCAAGAATGGAAGAGATGTTAGCTAATGTTTTTTAGAAGGTAGAGTCATCTGATGAAAGCTTAAACACGATGAATATAAAGATATCCAATATTGATTAGATAGTCGACTTACATTCCACGTTACTAAGTTAATTGATTTTTGGTGGCTGCAAACACTAGATCATGCCTAGGTTTAGTTACTATGAACTATATAATTAAACTTAGTAGTTGATATTATGACAAGAAATTCGGGTCATTAACCCTCTCATACTGATTATCGTTGTAATTCAGGATAATTGCCTAAAAGTTATTAGCATATCCTCATTGGACATGAATTTGAGACCGTATTCTTTGTGGGATTTGACCTTAACCTTGTTAGGTTCAATATTTGACAATGAATATTTATGCTTTTTTTGAGGTAAAGTTTGAGTGTTATCACCATTCCTGCATCCATATGGTACCATTTCAGGCATTGTATGGTAAGAGTTGAGATTGTTGATCGGTTGGTATAGTAGTGTTGAGATTCTTCCTCAAGCTTCTACTTGATTCGATATGCCACAGAAAGAGTTTAGGTTATTCAAGATAGACTATGGATACCACAGAGTTTTCATAAGATTTATGCCAATTGTAGAATTCAACCTCTGGATTTTAGTGTCGGGGACATGGTATTCTTATGGGTTTCGCCCATAAAAGGCGTTATGATGGTTGTTCAAAGAGGAAAGCTTAGCCATAGGTTTATCTGACCATCTGAGATCATAGAGTGGATCGATGGAGTTGCCTACAGGTTAGCCCTAAATGCAGAGTTAGTTGTATTTGATTAAGTGTTTCCTGTGTATATGCATAGTTGTTATATATCAATCCCTCCCATGTACTTCATTCTGAGCTTGTTCAGTTGGAGAATCGATTGACTTACATTGAGAAGCCCAAGCTATTATTGATAGAGATGTAAAATGGCTCGGGTCCGGATATATTCCAGTTGTGTGGGTTCATTGGAATCACCGCCTAGTGGAGGAGGACACTTAGGAGACAAAGAGGGATACTTGAGCCCAATATCCTTATTTTTCTGACTCTCCAGTTAACCCCTCTTTTCCTTAACTTTCGTGGACAAAAGTTCCTATAGTGGGGGATATTGTAATGAACCCCGACATCTAGTTGTATTTTTATGACTTTTTTATGCTTAAAATGTTCTCCAAAACTTCCCAAGTAGTTCACAACTTGCTGGAATTGATAGATTGGATTCCTAACAGTTGTTATAGTGTAATTTCTTTATAATTATAGCTTTTTCAGGACTTAGTTAGTTCATATGATCCCAAATGTTATTTTCTTCACTTTCGTTGAGTTCGTAATATTGATTACATAAAGATTTCATAGATGGAGTTTTATAATTGAAATCCATTTACATTCATGGCATTTTGGAAAATTTCTAAAAATCTATCAGAATCTGGTCCCACAGGGACCGATTTATCGGTCAGTCAGTGGTTTTTATAAAAATGGCCTTTCCACATTTTTTCTATTTTCATCCAAAAAAACCTGAGTTTTCTTGATTCTCCAGGGTGTATTATTGGTTTTTAATAGTGTATAATCAAGTTCTAATCCGTAGAAACTCGTTACTGTGGTTTTACGATTATTTCTTTTGGGTAATACTTCATTTTTGTTATTATATAAACCTTCATCTTATATGTTTCATTTCTATCATTAAATTGAGCCCTATTTATACCATATGATGTATGAGTTGTGCTATACAGGCTAGTATAAATATTTCCTTTTTCCGAGCTATTCAAATTTACGGACCTGATTTAAGTTTGGACTTTTACCCCAAATTTATATAGCAATACGGGTATTCTTTTACTTTTATTGAAACATGGGTTACATATTTGCTATCCTCCCATGATTTCAAGCATCGTACATGACTTTGTGATATTTTGGCACACTTTTTGAGAACATCCTTGAATTACAGTTAGGTTATGATGTACTTTCTTTAGACTAGGAATTAGTATAGTATATGTACGGTAAAGCATTAGCTAGTTGATGAGATTAATAGTTGGGCCCCGATATGCTTATTCTTTCGGTCCTATGGCCCATTTAGCTAGCTCATAACTTAACTACTTACCCTGATGCTATTTTGCCCTACCCCCGTGTCTCATCTCGACTCTAAACTATACTGTGGTTGTTAGAGAAGTAACACCTTTGATGCATATTGTTATACACTGACTCTGGACTGTAGCGAGATTGCGGAGGGGATTATACCAGGATTGGAGCTTAGTAGCTATCCCCAGATTTAGGTTGGTGGCTTTAGAGCTGATCTATGTAGGTTGATTATTCTGCTTTCTACTTGAGATATTATGTGATGATATTATACCTAGTCGGTTATGGCAATTTTGGGTCGTTAGAAGCCTTGTGTGACAATATTGTACCCTAGGCAGGTGAGATCCTGGGAGTGCGTGGTTCTTGGCTGAGCTATTGCAGCTCCGTGTATCTCCTTATATGGGTATGTTCTTGGCCCTTAATAGGCACCCTTTGGGCAGTTGTGACACATCTGATGCATTAAGTCGTGGCTAAGGACCATGGTTGGTCTAGGAGTGGTTATACCTTGTGACTAGGGCTTGATAGCCATTCTATAGATTCAGGTTAGCAGTCCTAGACAAGTTAAGTTATTGATTGGTTTTTGTAGAGAGAATGCATTAAATGTGTTAAAAGATAACTTGATTTTGATAGAGAAATAATTGGGAACTGATTTTTCTATATGCTTATATCTTCCACGACTGCTCTTATGAGCAGTATGGAGCTACTTTTCCACACTACCTGGGGCTATTTTCTCCTGATCACGATGATTTATGGATATTCCCCATAAGTGGAATTTATTTCTTATTGAGCTTTAGATATTACCTACAAGGATAGGTTTGGGTTTCCACCGAAATATGATATATGGGCTAAGCTCGAGTTTTGTCCTTTTAGCCCTAAGACTGTGGCATTTGATGCTTTTTCACAAGGATTTTTGTAAGTGGGATTGGATCCCTCCATGGATCATCTGACCTGGGGTGCCATGCCTGGGTTATGTTGCGTGGTTGGGGGAGGGTAATATTGGGGTAGCTTGGGTAAGTATATAGGGAAGCCCCTGTGGGTTCATTCATGGAAGAGTCTTGTACCGGGGAGGGTGCGGACAGGAACTATTTACTTAGCTCCCCCATGCACTGCATCTTTTCGCATTTGGTTGTACTTTTCAGGGTTTAAGGGGGGAGGGCCTATTGGGTTACTTGGTTTTTCAGTGTACCTACCAATATTATGGGATATCAACAGGGTTTTATTGCTAGTAGACTTTGGTTGTTCCTTACGTCCTTGATTTGTACCATTGTGCACCTACTGTATTTGTTATTATCATACTGGTTAACGATTTATTTTACTAGTTCTTCCTTGTGCTAGTCATGTTGGATCTCTAGGTATGTGTCATGTTGGCCATGAGTTTCTTATGGCCTAGGTATTGAGTGTTATACCCTGATGATTGCAATTTTTTATACTTGTTAGCTGGTACTGCACCCACTGGTAGCTAATCTTTTACTAATCTTATTATCCTATGCTCTATTTATCTGGTTTGTTATCCATTACGTGTCCCTATACTATTTGGCATAGATCACTCTTTACCTTGCTTATGCTTACTTTTTCCCGATCAGCCTATGATGCCTACTGGGTACCCATTTCTTTTGTTACTCATACTACACTTCTGCACCTTTTCCTTATACAGGTCCTAGTACGAATTATTCAGGTGGACGCAATCATGTGCACTAGCTGGTGTGTTCCAAGTGTTTCGGTGAGCTGTTGGTGTCCTTGCTGACTGGTTTTCTTACCATTGCCTAGTTGTGTCTTATATAGCTACGTTGTAGTTTTTTCCCTTAGTGGGTTGTATTTATTGCTTTTTGTATATAGATGTTATAGCCATGACACCTTGGTTTGCGGAGTTATATTTAGGTATGTGTTATTTGTGTCCTATTTGTACTTTTTCTCTTCATCTCCTCCCTTTTTGTTTCTTTGGGTTCTTGTTAGGTTCTCACTGCTAGTTGCTCTGGGCTAGGATTAGGCTTGTCTGAAGGTGAGATATAGATGCCATCATAAGTTGATTTTCGTATCGTGACACCATGAGCACTCAAAGGAATTGTGGAGGGGGAAAGATGACGACTGAACTTTGTTCTTTATAATCAAGGAAAGTTGAGGTTCTAAGATCTTTTTATAAGTATTTTTGTGTATTTACTTGTCTAGCGGATTGAAATCGGGAGTAATGGAAATATTAAAGGTAACCGTGGGGGATAAATGACAAGGGTTCAACGGGTTTCTAGTGTCAAGCATTTCGGGCTAAAAACAAAGTAAATTACTTGTAAATTGTGTCCGATTGTTGAATTTGATTAATAGGTTGATTATGATATGTGATGACTTGAATTTTCTTAAATTGTTGGGATTTAAATAATACTATTTCCTTAACTGTGTTGTACTAATATTTCATTGAGATTCTGTTGTTGGATAGTTGAATTGGGTAGATGATTTGTTGATAATTGTCGATAAGAAGCTGATATACTTTCCTCTTGATATGAAATAGCCACTTTTTATATGAACTACTTAAGATAGTTGTATAATTGTTGACATTTGGTATTGAATTATTGTTATTGCTTAGAAATACTGACAGACATAGCTGAGGCTCTGACCGGCTGTCTATTTGTTGGAAAGACATAGCAGACCAGGTGCCTATATGGTTGAAAGGTACATGTGCGGCTCTGAATGGGTACCTGAATTGAGGAATTGAGATTTTTCATTGTTGGTGATTTAGATAATACCATCCATTCTAATTTATATTTGGGCTTGAGACCAATGTTGATAATTTTTTGTTGTTGTTGGACTTGAGATTTCATGATACTTTGTGTTATTTCATGATTTGGAGTGTTGGTGTAGTTAATTATACTTGTTTATAATTGTATTAATTGTTGCTGGGATGTAGGATATATCTGTTACAGGGTGGTTGGTCTTCAAGATTCTTATCATCTTTATATTATGATCAGTTGAGGATGCTACTGAGTGTTTTTTATGTACTCACCTTGCTTTTTCGGCACGTTTGTACAACTATTGTACGCAACCGACTTGAGTCCTTCAATACTCTTATTCCTGAGCAATTCTCTTTAGACTTCTCTAAGGTTCCTTCCTATTCTACCACTGTTGGGACTCTCACTTATTGTTTATATCTAAAACATCTTTACTTTTTATAGACTTTGTAAAACTATATATAATAATTTTAAATTAGATGTTTTGTACAGTGGATACCTGGTTTTGGGCTATAGTTATACAAATTACGTTTTAAATCTTATAGCCTTTTTATTAAATTGTTAAACTTTAGCATTCATGATTATTTTTGCTTGTTGATCATTAGTTTTGGATGAACTATCACGGTGGGAGATAGGTTCCATCAGGAGCAGATTTTGTGTCATGACATTAGAATACATGATTATTTTGCCTAGATTATTCAAAAGAGTACATGATTTTAGGCCCATAATTATAAGGTTTAGGATTTTATTTGATCTATATAATCATTATGTTGTCATTCTATTAGGGTAGGGATTGCAATTTCTAAACTTGGCCCAAACATTTCCAAAAGTGGTGGTAAAAAAAATATCCAAGTGAGGTGGAAATTTCCAAATCGGGTAAAGATTCCAAAAATAACTTCATCTCTTTCACAGTTTCATCGCAAAACATCCCGCTAGCTTATTGTTCCACCAACAGTAACTAAATACTTACACCAATAAATCAACTAAGCAGAACCCTTTTCGATGAGAATATCCACTGGAAGCAGAAATAACCACCAGGTACTACAACTAAAAAACTCCCTGTCAAACTCAAACAACCACCGAACCGCCATTTCATGATCCACAAACAAGTGAATTCTAAATCGAAAACTAAACAAACTAAGTCATTTTTGACAGTGGCCAACTTTCATCAATGCATCTTTATTGAAACACCACAATCACGACATCCATCTTCAATCGTCCATGGATGATGATAGACATATTATAATCAGAAACCCACAACATGCAATGTTTGACAAATCTAGTCTCATTTCTATAACACGAAGAATGTTAAGTCTGGTTGATAAAGTCCTAAATATAGTGTGGGATGAGTTTTTGACGTAATTTAAGTTCATAAGAATCTCATAACATAAATTTGACTTCAAGGCCTTTCCTACCATCTTAGTTTTGATATTACTTTATATCTGGGTCAACTTTAAATGACTATATATTTTAATCCCTAATGAGTTACGTGAACCATGACCTATCATTAGAATTATTTTAAGTCTATTTTTCAACGCAACAAACCGCATGTCATTTAGAATTCATAGTAATAAGTTATGGGCATTTTACTAAAGACTATTCTGTAGTGAAAAGTTGTCAGGGGCAAACCACGACTTGTGGTTTGCAGTAGTTTGATTCGTGGTCCCACTAGTATGACTCATCATGTGAGTCATGCTGAATGACTATAAAATTCTCATTTGTTGTGTAAGTTCCATGAGAACCAAACCACGACTCGTACTCTTCCAAACCTAGACATGTACTTCCTAATCATAGTGTTGAAGCTTGGAAAACCAAACTTTTTGTCCCTTTAGTATGAATCACATTATGAGTGCTAATGTTGAAAACCACGAATCTTGGTCTTCAAATAGTAATGTGGAAGCCCCATTCAAGTAAGCAAGTCTCACTGTACGATTCAGGAGGGTGCACACATTGAGTAGTACAGTGCCACTCCACGACTCGTGGAGTAATGTCAACCAACTTTTATATACATTTAATGAAGGTTATTTTGGGTAATTCCTTTGACTTTATGGACTAAATCCATGAATTTTTGAATTCAAAATATAACGATATAAATATCCTAAGCCCTAAATCCATTCATGTTTTTTCTAATTGATTAAGGCAAGAGATTTTTCTTCAAACTTCTCTAAAGAGGCAAAACTAGGGTTTTTCATAGAGATCTTTTGTAGAATCTGGGTTGTGGATTTTTATGCATCAAATTTCTTATAAAAAGGTACATGGTCTTTCAACAAGGACTCCTTTCATCCTTGTTCCAAAAAATCTTTTTCTAAATAAGGTTTTGAAGATGTAAAAGCATATTAGGATTCTTGTTTAAATCTATAAACTATGATTACCTAAAGTGATGATTTACTTGATATTTTTGATTTATAATTCAAAAGTTTTCATGATAATTATTTAGTCATAAATTCCTCATGAGTTAGCATGGTTTTCGTAATTAAAGGAAAGAAAGAAAGATGCTTGGAGGTGTGAATTGATCATCGTTTTCAAAGTTTATTCTTAAAACTTGAATTAAGTATCATAGTATCATAATTACTTGATTTTTTACATGATTTTGAGTATGAAGTTGCAACATGTCCAAATTGACTAATTTTGGCTAATTAAGCCTAGTTAAAGAGAAGTAATAAGGCATGTAAAAATTGAACATGTTTGACTAACTAGGCCAAGTTGAAGGGAAGTATTAGTATTTATGCTTTACTTAATAATAGAGTGTTAATAAAGAGTCATAATTAACTTAGTTTACCCGATCAGTAGTAACTGATAGATGTGACAACTTGATTAGTGGTTTTCTAGAAAGGGGAAATTCCACTAGTCATGGAACAGTTGAAAGTAAAAAAAATGAATACCTTTTTATGAGAGGAGTACATTCACCAAGGGTGGGAAAATGAAGGTCCCAATACCCAAACCTTCATAGCCTAATGTAAGGATGATATTTATATCAATTTTGGTACCACTCAATTGTACCTAGTAGCTTAGTTGGATCAACTAGAGTAGTTGTAGTGCTCATACCCTTTGTCAAGGTATGAGGACCTTCTACATAAAGTTATATGTAGCCTTCACACTTTACTCCTGAGGTATGTGTATTATATAAATTCCCATAGTGTAGTAAAATTGACAGTTTAAAGAGAAGTAAAGGTAACAGTTCTGAAAGGAAGAAAGTGAAATGTTGTTTTGTGACTAAGTCTTGATATTTTGTTAAAAAATAAACAATTGAGTTGTTTTAGCTAAGTTTACATGAGATATGAGACTTTTAACTTTTTTTATTATAAATTGTTAGATTGTTTAGTTGAGTTAAAGCTAAAGTTGAGATTTACTATTCATGCATAGCATAATATTTATCGTTATACTATATAGCATGTTTTATACCTTCTCATGTACTCGGTGCATATTTTATGCATTAATTCTACTCTTGCTACATGTGTTTAGGCCTATGCAGATATTGCCAATCATTCAGCCATTTGAGGTTGACACTACTTGTATTTTTAGAAGATTAGTGGATTGGTGAGTCCTCATAGAATTCGAGAGCAATCTATGAGTTTTTTTATTTTATTTATCTAGAGCTTGGATATTAGCTTCATTTATTTATTAGTTTATTCATTAGAGACTAGCTAGTAAACTCTTGAGCTAGTAGTCAACCATTTAGCTAGTAGAGGCTTTCAGACTGAGATGTATTGGTTTTGAGACTTGAATTTATCTATTCTTTTATTGAGACTCTTTATTGATTATTTTGAAAAGACCATTACACTTCTGATATTGCTGTTATTACTTTTATTGGGTGATGTGGGTAGAGATATGCATGATACAAGTGGTTCTTCTAAGGCTGGGAGGGTAAATTAGTGTCCAAGGAGGTCGGTCATACCTAGGGAGTGAGCTCGGGGAATGACAAGATTTGTAGAAGATAACATGGTTCATATAGTCATAGGAGATGTCTTAAAGCCAGCATTTGGTAAAATCTCAGTTGTATGTGTGAGCGTAGCATATTTATAATTAGAAGAATACAAAACGTTTAGGAAAAATTTCCCTTTGTTGATGTTTTACTTCATGCTTTAGAGTTTGACTTTGAGATATTTCCTCTTTTTAACTCGTGCTTTATCAGTTTCATATCATGTATCCACAATGATCATCTCGATAGGATAAAAACCATAACCAACAGAACCAAGCTTCACTAGCTCACACAACAGCCACCAGCAGACATTACCGCCATAGAATTACGTAACATGATGCATCTAATTAAATAAGATCAAAGTCCAGTTTAGTTTTCATGGTTCAGCCAACCGCTCTTGATGCTGGAGTTGTAAAGGTGAGGAAGTTCCTGAGGTTGAGTCCTCTGGAATTACATGGTTCAAGGATTGTGGATGAACCAAAGAACTTTATTAAACAGGTTCATCGGATTTGTGATATAATAAGAGTTTTTAATGTCAATAGGGTTAACTTGGTAGATTATCAACCGAAGGATGTTTTCACATCTTGGTGTAATATTTGGAGGAAGAACAGGAGAGTAAGAGATGTCATCCATCTTGGGATAAGTTTGATATGCATTCATGGACTGATTCTTTCCAAGAGAGAAAATACAGGAGAGGGTGAGAGAGTTTCTGAGTTTGGAGCATGGCTCTATGTCTGTGGTTGAGTATATAATGAAATTCATTAAGTTATCGAGGTATGTTCTAGAGTTGGTTGCTGATATGCATACCAGGATGAGTATTTTTTATGTCTGGTCTTTCATCTCATTCAACTCAGGCAGAGAGGGAAGCTATATTGAGTACTGATATAGATATTGGTAGACTGATGGTGTACCTTGAGCAGATAGCGGAGGATAAATCCATGTATAGAGAGACTCAACAGAGCAAGAAGGCCAACACTAGTCATTCTGTAGCTAGTCATCTTAATTTTGATGGCTTAAGACAGCAGCCGCAACAGCAAGGCTCTAGGGGCTAGCCCCTCACTAGTCAGACCTTCAAAGAATTAGTAGAATATGTCAACTTAGTCCGTTTAGCAGCATAGTGTTTCTACATGTGTGAAGTATGGGAGGAACCATTGGGGTCAGTGTAAATCTAGGCGGAATATTTATTTTGGGTGTGGCCAGCCAGGTCACAACCATTGTGATTGTCCTTTGAAGAATTGTTAATTCTTATTGTTTACCAGTCATAGATAGAGATATTGTCCCATAGACTATTAGGGTGGTGATAGAATTTATACCACTACCCCAGCAGCAGCACACCAGCCTCAGCAGGGTGCTACGACTTCTACAAATGGAGGCCAATACCAAAACTGTTTGTTTGCTTTAGGTTCTCTTAAGGATCAGGAACAGTCTGTAAATGTGGTGAAAGGTATGTTGAGAGTTTATGAGGTGGATTTATATGCATTATTAGACCTTGGAGATACTCTTTCTTTTGTATCCAGTATGTTGCTATACAATTTTGTGTAGATCCTGATGTTTTATCTAAGTCTTCTGGTGTTTTTTCACCTATTGATGATCTTATTCTAGCTGAGAGGGTCAACCATAGTAGTCCTATTTATGTTATGGGGATGGTTGTTCCTGCTGATTTATATGAGTTAGATGTGGTAAATTTTGACATTATTTTAGGCATGTATTTTATCCATTCATGTCATGTTTGTTGACTGTAGGACTAGAGTTATCCGTTTCTAGCTTCCTGATAGACTTGTCCTTGCATGGGGGGTTGTAGATTTGTTCCTAAGGCTAGGTTCATTTCATATTGGAAGGCTAGAAAGATGATTACTAAGGGGTTTATTTTATCATTTTGTTCAAGTTCGGGACTCTAAGTTTGAGACTCCCGATATCCATTCTGTATCTGTAATTTGAGAATTTCTTGATGTGTTTCTTGAGGATTTACCTGGATTCCCTTTGTATAAAGTGATATAATTAGGTATAGATCTTATTCTAGTCACTTAGCCTATTTTTATTCTGCAATATAGGATTGCACTAGCTTAGCTTAGAGAGATGAAATACCAGTTAGTTGATTTGTTAAAAAAAGGGTTTATTCATCTGTGTGAGTCTTCTTGGGGTTCTCCTGTCTTGTTCATTCATATGAAATATGGTTCCTTTATATGAGCAATTATTACTGTCATCTAAACAAAGTCACAATCAATAATAAGTATCCCATTATGAGAATTGTTGACTTGTTTGATTAGCTACAAGATGATATCCACTTTACTAAGATTGATCTTTATTTCAGCTACCATCAGCTTAAGGTTGGAGAGGAAGATATTTCTAAGAAAGCCTTTTGTACCTGTTATAGACATTTTGACTTCGTCCTCGTGTCTTTTGGTTTGACTAATTCCCTTGCAGCTTTCTTGGACCTCATGATTAAGGTTTTCAAGACCTACTTAGACTTATTTGTGATTGTCTTCATTGATGATATTTTAGTTTATTCCAGAAGTGAGGAAGAGCATGCAAACCATATTTGAGTTGTTCTTCAGACTCTTAGATAGCGTCATCTTTATGATAAGTTTTCAAAGTGTGAGTTTGGCTTAAGAAGTCTCTTTTCTTAGTCATATCATTTCTAGCCAGGGTATTCGGGTAGACTCCTAAAAGATTGATTCTGTCTGAAATTAGTTGAGACCTACCTCTCTGTTAGACATTTGTAGTTTTCTGGGTCTAACTAGGTATTATCATAGGTTTCTCCAGGGATTCTCTTCCATAGCTGCTCCGTTAAGCTATTTGACTCAGAAGAAAGTGATGTTTGAGTGGTTTGATTCTTGTGAGAGGAGTTTTCAAGAGCTAAATTATAGGTTAACATTTGCTTCGGTGTTGACTTTGTCTGGTGGTTTTTATGGGTTTGTTGTGTATTACAATGCTTTGAGAGTTAGGTATGGTTGTGTTATGATGTAGCAGATTATGCTTCTAGACATCTTAAGGTTCATGAGAAGAATTATCCTACCCATGATCTTGAGCTTGTAGCTATAATTTTTGACTTAAAGTTATAGAGGCACTACTTGTATGGAGTGCATGTAGATTTCTTCACCGATCATAAGAGTTCGCATCATGTATTTGATCAAAAGGATTTGAATATTTGATAAAGGATATGTCTTGAGTTATGGAAGGATTATGATATGAATGTGTTGTATCATCCGGGTAAGAATAATATAGTGGTTGATTCCCTCAGCAGGTTGTCTTTGGTGAGTTTGTCGCATGTTGATAGAGATAAAAAAGAGTTATTTAGAGATGTGCATAGGCTTGCACACCTTGGAGTTTGATTGATTGGTGCGAAGAATTATGGTATGCTTGTTCAGTTTTCTTCTAAGTCATATTTTGTTGTTGAGTTCAAACAGAAGCAAGATAGTAATCTGAAAGATGCAATCCATAAGTATAAGTTTAGGTTTTCTCCAAAGGGGGACATGAAGTTCTTCGTTATCAAATAGGCTATGTTTTCCAGTAATTGATGGTTTGATAGAGAGGATTATGCAACAGGCTCATAGTTCCCAATATTTTGTTCATCCAGAGCTACAAAGATGTATAGAGATCTAAGAGAGGTGTATTGCTAGGAAGGTATGAAGAAGACATAGCAGAGTTTTTGGCTAAGTGTCCTAATTGTAACAAAATGAAGGTATATTACCAGACTAGCAAGACAGATGGAGTAGATTGAGATTCCAACGTGGAAGTAGGAGGTATTAATATTGATTTTTTTCACTGGTTTACCATTAGCTAGATGTATGATTCCTATGGGTGATAGTATACTAAATGACTAGATCTGTTCACTTCCTACATGTTCACACAAGTCATTCAGCAGAGCATTATGGTAGGATCTACTTAATGGAGATTATTCGTATTCATTATGTACCTCTGTCTATTACATCAGATCTTGGTCCACAGATTACATCTCAGTTTTGGAGATCATTCCAAAGGTATCTTGGTACCCAAGTTCAGTTGATTATAACTTTTCATCTAAGACATATGGTAAGGCATAGAGGACTATCCATACTTTGAAGGATATGCTGAGGGCATGTACAATTGATTTCAAGGGTAAGAAGGTTGAGCACCTATCTTGGATTGATTTCGCATATAATAACAACTATCATTCAAATCCATGTAGCTCCATTTGAGGAATTTCATGGGAGGTTGTATAGGTCTCTAATTGGTTGGTTTGAGGTTGGTGATACAATTATAAGTAGGTCCAGAGTTTGTTCTTAATTCTATGAAGAAAGTCTTAACTATTAGAGAGAGGTTGAGGACAACCCAGCGTAGGTAGAAGTCTTATACAAATGTAAGGAGAAGAGAGCTAGAGTTGTTGATGATTGGGTATTTATGAAGGTGACTCCTATATAGGGAGTCATGAGATTTGGTAGAAAAAGTAAGTTGAGTCCAAGGTATATTGTCCCTTATCAAATTTTGAGGAGGGTAGGCAAGGTTAACTATCAGTTAGATCTTCCATCAGAGTTGATAATAGTTCATCCTGTACTTTAAGTCTCTTTATTGAGGAAATGCATAATTATCTATCATTGATAGTGTTAGTTGAGGATATCAACATTTGTGATAGTTTGACCTATGAGGAGGTTCCAATTCACATTCTTGATAGACAAGTTTATCGATTAAGGAACAAAGAGATAGAATCATTTAAGGTTGTTTGAAGGAACCAAACAGTTGAGGGAGCTACTTAAGAGGAAGAGCCAGATATGGTGAGCAATCATCTACATTTTTTTTCCTTCTGGTTCTATTTCTTCTTGAGGTAATAACCTTTCTAGTCATCTTTTTCCATTTTAGTTCATGATCATGTATCATGAAGCGTTGCATGAGTCCATTGAGTGTAGTCATGCATGAGTTGAGTATAGTATTGATGCTGAGTTGAGGTAATAGTACATGAGTCCCTATGTGCATTTATGTGCCATTTGACTAATTTTAATGTTAGGTTCAGTTGTTGTAGTTTTCATGTTTATCAACTGATTTGGTAGAATATATACAGTTAGTTTAACTAAATCAAGTCATTGGATATCATACTCTTGTTCAGTTCCGTCAATTGATCAGTTTCAGCAATTGAGTTCCTGCTATTCTAGTTGTAGTCTTCACTCAAGGATGAATGATCCCAATAGGGAGATAATGTAACACCTTAAAGATTAATTATAGTTGATAAAGACCTATATATAGTGTAGGATGATTGTTTTAGGTGATTCAATATCATAATCATCCATAACATAAAGTTGAGTTCAAGGCCTTTCCTACCGTCACAGTTTTGATTTACCTCATTCTTGGATCAACTTAAACAACCATATATATTAATCCATAGAGAGTTAGATGATCCATGAGCTATCCGTAGAAATTTATCTTAGTATATTTTCCAATTAAACAAACCACGTGTCATTTCTAGTTTGTAGTAATAAGTTATGGGCATTTTATCAGTATGAAAAGTCCCTAGGTGCAAACCACGACTTATGGTTTCTAGTGGTAAGATTCGTGGTTCCCAATAGTACGACTCATAATATGAGTCATTTTCATGAACAGAAATTTCTTATTTTTTTTTTAAGTTCCACAAGACTAAATCACAACCCGTACTTCCCAATCGTACTGTTAAAGCTTGGGAAACCAAACTTTTTGTCCCTTTAGTACGAATCACATCATGAGTCATGATGTTGAAGACCAAGACTCGTGGTCTTGGAATTGTGATTTGGA
>JBDJHY010489984.1:0-17289 GCA_039654485.1 Withania somnifera | reverse complement strand
GAGGCACCACTCGCTCGATCCACTATTAAAATAAATAGAACCACTTACTAGGATAGAGAAATACCTACGATCACAAGCACAAATCTTATCAAAATGGCACATTCAAGGGTACAATTAAAGCTAACAAGAGCAGCCAAAAAATAACTTGTTATCAACCAGCCATACAGAGTAAGCAAGACAAGCATAGGAGGAGAGAGTCATCTTATAATGCATGGGCTACACACATAGGCACCCTACAAAAAATCAACAGATAATGAAGGAAGAACAGACTATAAGAAGGATCCATAGAATAACTCAAGGTGAAAAATACCCAGAGAGGCATTTCACATACAAGAAAAATTAGAGGAAAATGTGGAACCCAAATAGAGAAAGAGTACCTTTAAGGAACCTACACCCGGGCCTATAAGAAAAACATACCCTAACTAATGAGGGCCTAATGGGTCCCTATCACTCAAAAGGGGTATAGAAAGTATGGCTTAGGTAATGGTTTGGGCACAATAGTCTAGGACCTCATAGACAGAGAGTGTAACAAGTCCATGCTTGGGATATCACCATAAAGAACAAACCAAATCATAAACCAATAAGCCGCCTAAAGGCTAGACTAGCCATAAACTAAACCATTACCAAATTCCACCTTTAAAAATATCATCTTATAATAACCTCATGAACAACAACCAGCTAAGGCATTAAACAAGGCTTAGAATGTAGATCCATCAAATAAGGTAGATAAAATTTAGCCAGAAAAAAGAGATATAATCTAGATGATACAAAGGCAACAACACGATAATATATTAGAAGCAAGTGATTGGACAAAATTCATACACAAAACTCAAAATAGACTTATGATACAATATAAAATGACACCACTCAATCTAGATAATACAAGGCAAGGTAGATAAAATACTAGAAACATAACCAGAATCAATATAGACTCACTTGGAATATCTTGGGGCCACCCATAATACTTTGCACATCATCATTAACTAAAGGATAAGAAGTCTATGAAGGACCTACTTATTAAGTTGTCCAAAACACCCATAACAAAGGCACTCCTTAGCCCAAGAACTAACTGCTGTGCATGTAAAACATGTGTCACCACAATCGACACCCTTTCTAGCTGTCTTTTGAGGCAAAGATGTAACTATTGTTGTTAGAATGACCCAGTATAGAGGGAACTCCGTTATATAATATTTGGAACCCAACTGGTGAAATCTCTAACAAAATGTCTAGAGTCACCATACTCAAAACACCCTTTTGTGTCCCTGCTCCTGATGCATCTACTAGATGAACCCCTAGGGTCCTCTTGGTCTTGAATACTGTAGGCGAATCAAGATTGGTTAGACCTAAACCCTTACTACTCTATCCAATCTACTTTGGAAAGACAACCATATGTTGGGAATAACTTCTACTGATATGCCCAATCGGTCTCTATATAAAGCACTCCTCTGAAGCCCTATACCTTGAGGAACTATGAACCTAATTCCTGTGACCACTATGAACCCTCATTTCTCTAATCACAACATCGTTGTCCCCCTCTTGTAGGTGGGGCCCTAGACCTTCGGCCTTAGAAGTTTTATGACACATCCTCTCTAATTTCATACCCTAAATGAAAACTTTATCAAGAGTAGATCCTACTGGAAATAAGTACTCCGAAGCCACACGGAGTGACAGGATAAATTCCCTAATGAATCCCTACACCTTATCATCCCTGGTGGAAAAAACATAAAAGTACACCTAACCAACCTGTGGAATCTGGTCTTACAATTTAGAATAGTAGAAAAACTCCGCTGGATACCAATGAACTAATACCTAATCAGAAATCCTGTCAAAGTGTCTTCTAACATTCCCAGTTGAAATCTTCCCTCCAACCTACACCTAGTGGTTGTAAATGTGGCACTCTAGAGAACTGGCATGAAAACAACTCTTGTTGGTGCCTTGGCTACCCCCAAGCTCTGTGGTTGATGAAGTGCACCCCTAATTCCATAACCTGACTCCCATATAGCGTCTTGAATTTTACTATGAACTACAGCTCTAGAAGCATGCACGAGAACCTCACTGGGACCCACTAAAGGCCTCTTACTAGACATATGAATGAGAGTGAAATCATGTGAGATTTCAAGAAACTAATAACAATCCAATGTATGATAAAGGATCAATAAATGATTATTTCCTAAAAGGTACCTTGTATCCTCTTGAAGATCGGGTACGAACATCTATGCACCAATCCGCAGGACTCGACTAGACACCTACCTTTGTACCAAAGATACTGATGAACTTAAGCCCTGATACCACTCTGATCCAAAACTTGAGACATGATGGAGCCTACATAATTTTTCCTGTAGGAAAGGATGTCCCACAGTCCAAAGATACAAGGAATATGTGGTAACCCACAACAACAATAAGATCGAGAGAGAGAGAAGAAAAAGGGAAGAGAAGGAAGAATCTATATATATAAAATACCCTAATACCTGGTACCATTAGTACCGAGAGCATCTAAATACATCACGTAATACCACTGCTCTATACAATACAATATAAAAGTTATCTTCACTATAAGCAAAGATAGAGATATTGCTGATGAAGAAGGGCATTTGAAGACCTATGAGCTTATTGTGATCTCTGAGGTATCCAAAGTTTGGAATCGTACGATCAACATACTCTATGATAACCCGCACTAAGTACCACATTACGAAAAATATGAAGAAGTATAGTATGAGTACCAATAAAAATAGGTACCACTAGGCATCATAGGTCGATTGTGCATAAAAAAGATATAAATAATACAATAGATGGATCTATCATAAGAGTCAACATAAAAAGGAAACCATAGTGATAAACAAAGAGTCTAGCAATAAAAATGTATGTAAGGAAGGTAAACAGACTACCTAGAGGTTGTAGGAAAAAGAGCTAGATAAAGGTACAAGATAACAAGTAGACTTATCAAGAGAAGTGAATACGCACCTAGACACACCAGAGGGACATGATAGTATTAAGGAATCCTTGGACTGGAGAGTTTAGGTAAAACTAACCGATAAGTTAAAGGTGTAAAACCAGTAAAATAATTTAAATTCAAAGATAAGCGTACGTGTAAGTAAGATTAAAGATAGTGCGACACATACCTAGAGCTCTAGTGCATAAACTAACTAAGAAAAAGGCTATGAACCACTAATGAACCAATAGGAATAAGGTAATCCAACTAGCACAAACGAAGAAAGGAAAGGCAACAAGATAAGCACAGAGAATAGAAAACAAAACTGATTGTGCTTTGTACAGAACAATAGGTACATCCAATCAACCAAGAACCTAATCGTGACTTCTCCTATAAGCCCAAAGGGTACAACCATATATAAAATTATGCAATGCAAGAGGTTGCTAAAAAGTAAATCTAGTAAGTCACATCCTCCCTAGGACTATCCCACGATAGGAAGGACCACATGAGATATCTCTGTAGACTACTACTATCCTAAACCCTCTCCCAGGATCCATATAAGACCCAAGATGATAGGGCCCATAGGGGGAATTGTTAACTTTATGTTTGAATGATCTTTTGCTTATGTGAGGTCCCAATTTCAAATACCGTAGACAACGATACCCGATTCACTTATTGATTCACTGAGGATAGTATGTACTGAGTTTCCATCCATAGACTTACAGCTAGTATGAGCAGACTATTTATAAACCTCAGGATACTTATGAGCTTGGATCCTTGATTTTTGGTAATGGTTGAGTTTAATGTTAGGCCTTGTCACAACTTTATATGAAGATAATAGTTATTTTAGTGTTCATATGATATTGATTGGGTTTTGTTTCCTAATGCTTGAGCTGCCATCAGGTGAGGTTCGAGCACTACACTCCAAGTGGCATGTTACAGCGACTCCCTACTCTTGAGTAGAAGTGGGAATTCATTATTATGGATTTTTTATGTACCTCCCCACATACTTACAATGGTGGGTATTTTATATGGATCATCATGGATCGATTAGCCAAGTCCACTCACTTTCTATTGACTTCATCTTCTTTAGATGCCCACATATATGTTGTCTTGTATGTTTGGGAGATTTTTCATCTATATGGGGTGCCAAATTTTACTATAACAGTCAGGGTTATGTGGTTTTCTTCATCTTTTTCTAGAACTATACAACATGATATGGGTGTAGTGATAGCTTTAAGTTCGGCTTTTTACCCATAGACAGACAGGAAATGTAAGCAGACCATCTAGGAAATCTAAGGCATGTTTCGAGTTTGTATTTTGATTTTTTATGGTAACTGAGATCAATATTTTATTGGGGTAGAGTTCTCCTAATGGTAACTATCATCCTAGAATCTAGATAATACCATTCAATGATATGTATCATATGCATTGCAAATCAAAGATTGATGGGTACAACAACAATGAGATTCGACCTCAGATGCTTGATGTGATTCGAGATGCTATCAAGAGAGTCTGATATATGAGTTTAGACTTCATCTTGCACAAAGTTGATTAAGCATACAAAAATATTGAGGCTTTAAATCTTGAGTTCAGTATCGAGGACTTGTGGATTTCAGGCTTAATTAGGCCTTATGAGATCATAGAGTAGATTAATGGGGTTGCCTGTATTTTATAGACCTACCTTTAGAGTTAGTGGAAATTCGCCCTATTCCATCCACATCTCCTTACCTTGTTCTTATATACCAGAGTCCCGTACAATTGTTATGAGTCAAGTTTATTAGAAAACTGGTTTGTTTGTGTCGGGCACCTTGAGGCAGTTATTGGTGAAAAATATAAAAAGATCAAATCTGGAGATATATCTATGGTGAGAGTTTTTGCACGCATGATCCTATCGAGGAGGCCATTGATAGGTGTAAAGAATTGGGTGAATCTTGCATTCTTACCATTTTAGAATTCGATGCCCTTCTTCTTGACTTTTGCAGATGAAAGTTTTTTAGTGGTGGATGTTGTAACGTCCCTCGACACCATTTCCATAATTACCACAATCTCTAAGCGTTTAGAGCATTATTGTAACTGTCCCATGTTATTTATAACTTGATGGGACTGATAGGTTGGCTCCCTAGCACTTTGATGGTTTTACTTCCTTAATAATTATAGTCTTTTTGATATTTACTCAGCTTCTACAATCCAAAATAACCTTCTTGTATCTTCGATTGAGTCCAAGTAGAGATTACATAAAGATTCCATATATGGATTGTCAAAATTGGACTTCATTTCCATTCTGTGTGCATTTTTGAATTATTTTTCCAAAAATCTATCAGGGAAGAACATAGGAACCTATTTGTTAGCTAGGTGACTGATACATCGATGGTTGAAAAATCAGCTAGATACCAATTTATAGGTGGCTGATAAATCGGCTAGATGACTGATTTATCGGTTAGTCAATGGGCTTTATATAATTGTCGTCAACACAAAGATTTTGTTATTTTCTTAGATTTTATCCATTTTTATTGATCTGTGGAGCTTTATAAAGTTTTTTTGCGTCTCCTTCTTCAAGGTTTAATTCGTAGAAACTCATTATGACGATTTTATGATTATTTCTACCAGATAATTCTTGATTTTTATTATTATACAAAAATTCTGGGCTTATATTTTCAATTTCTACTATTAATTCAAGCTCTATTTTTCTCCATGTGATGTATAAGCTATGCTCTATGATATAAATATTTCCTTGTTTCGAGAAATTAGGGTTTACAGACCCGTTCTTAGTTTGATTTTGAACCCATTATTTATATAGTAACATGGGTCCTGGTTTAATCATGTTGACATGTGCGTTACATTTTTGCTAGCCTCGTGCAACTACAAGCTTCATACATGATTTTGGATACTTGGGAATGCTTCTCGGGGAAATCTCTTGAATCTAGCTAGGCTACTATCTACTTTCTCCAGACTAGGTATTAGTGTAGTATATGCATGGTAAAGCTCTAGCTTTGGGCTAGGGTTTCTAGTCGGGGATATGCTTATTCTTCCATCCTATAACCTACTTATCTAGCTTGTAGCTTAAGTACTTACCCTAGGGCTATATCGCCCTACTCGCGTGTTAACATCGACTCTAAAATGTAGTCTGATTAGGGGGGAGGAGTAACACCTTTTGTGTGTATTATTTATACACCAACTCTAGAACATAGTGAGGTTGGTGTGGGTATTATACTAGCTATTAGATCTTAGTAGCTATCCCCTGATTTAGGTTGGTGGCTTTAGAGTCGATCTAGGTAGGTTGATTACTCTGTGTTCTATTTGAGATGTTGTCTATGATTAAGGAGTGTGTGGCCCCTTTGGGCGATAGATAGTCAAATGTTACTTTATTGATTAGTTTGTAGCCTTATGTAATGACATCATACCTAGCGAGGTATGGTTATGTTGGGAAGTTAGCCGCTTTAAGTGATAATATTGCACCTTGTTGGATACGACTTTTTTTGAGTGGTTAGTAGCACTACATGATGACATTATTCCCTATCCCTCTACGATCCTAGAGTGAGTTGTATTTTACTAAGCTATGATAGTTTTATGTTTTCTCTTGTATAGTTGTGTACGTAGCCCTTAATGGGTTCCCTATTGGCAGTTGTAGCATCTTTGGTACCGACTCATGGATTAGGATTGTAGTTGGCCTAGGATAGGGTTTAACTTTATTACTAGGGCTTGGAAGTCATCCTAAGGATTCCATTTAGAAACCTTATACTAGTGTAGCATATTGATTGGTTTTTGTAGTGAGCATGCATTAAATGTTTTAAAAAGGGTTAGTTGATTTTGACAGAGTAATAATCCGAAATAGATTTCATGTATACTTATAATTTCCATGACTATGCACATAATTAGTATGGAGCTATTTTACCATACTATATGAGGCCATTTTCTCATGATCACTATGATTTCTGGATGTTTCGTACATGGCGACAATTGGGTTTTACTGAGACTTGGATTTTTGCTATACGGCTGGACTTGAGTTTCCACTAAGATATGATATACGAGCTGAGCCCCAGTTTGTCCTTTTGGCCCTAATGTCTATGGCACTAGTTGGTCTTTTTATGATGATTTTGTATGTAGAATTGGATCCCTCTACAAACCCTTCTTCCTGGGAAACTATTCCAGATGCATATTGTATGGACGAAGAAGGGGTATACTAGGGTAGGTTGGATAAGTACACGGGGAAGCTTGCATGGGTTCTCTCCTAAAAGAGTCTTATACCAAGAAGGGTGCGTACAGGTACTAGTTACTTAACAGCAGTCCCATGCATTGTATCCTTTTGCATTTGGTTTTACTCTTCAGGGCTTAAGAGAGGAGTACCTGTTGAGTTACTTTGTTGCCTGAGTGTAACTAGCAGTAGAATAGGGTGCTGACCGAGTTTTTTTACTAGTAGACTTTGTTTGTTCCCTTCTATATCTGATTAGTACTATTTGGGTACTTGTTATATTTACTTTTAGCTTATTATTTGTATGGTTTTGTATTCCCTTATTGGTCCTTCTTTGTTCTGGTAATATTTTGAGCTCCAGGTACGTGTTTCATTTGTTTATGATTTTCTTGTGCCTTAGATTTTTTAACCTCGATAGTGACTTTTCTTCATACATGTTAGCTGATAGTTGACCCCTTTACTACACTTACTAGCTACTACTATCATTATCCCGTTCTGTTATACATTATGTGCCACTGCCTTAATTATTGTTAGTCGTCCTTTACCTTGCCTATACTTACTACCCTTATTTTTGGTACTCATGCTACACTTGTGCATCTTTTATTGATTCAGACCTTTCTACGATCCATCAAGAAGGAAGCGATCGTCCAGACTAGTTGGGTGTTGTTCAGGAGGTACGGTAAGCAGTGGGTATTCATGCTTGCCGGTCTTTTTTTGTCTCTTGAGCTTTTCTAATTGAAGTCTGGATAGTTATTGCTATAGTTTTTCCCAGTTGGGGGTTGTATTTTTTACCTTTTTTGTATATAGATGCTCTATATCCATGATACCAAGTTTCGGGAAGTCATGTTTAGTTGTGTATTTCTGTGTTCTACTTCTATGTCTTCTATTCATCTCCTTTCCCTTCTTTTTTTTGGATTCTTGGCACTGGCCTACAGCTGCCAGCTCTTCTCCATGGTTAGTCTTTTCTACAGGTGAGATGTAAACATCATCACAACTTAATTTTTGGGTCATGAAAGAGTGGTATCAGAGTCTTAGGTTCACCGGTGTTTGTGGATGTAGGACAATTGCTTAGTAGAAACCTGCAGATTGGTACGTAGATGTATGTATCCTATCATAGGGATGCTACAGGTTACTATTTAGGAAACACTCTCACTTATTGACTCTTTATTTTGGTGTTGGTCATTGGGTTTCCTACCACTCATTCGGCTCTAATATTTGCTGATAGCTAGGAAGAGGCCCTCGATGGGAACCAGTAAGATATTCATGAAAATTATCAAAGTTCCAAATTAGAATTGTGAACTAGAATGATACATCATCAGGTACAATATTCGGGGGTCATTTCGAATCCAACAGGGGTTACTATCAAACCAGTTCAATAGAGCGCTAGTATTTAGCGTACTAGTGGGTATTCTGGGAGGAATATCGGTTGAGGGTGACCTTCATTGGGTTTTTTATTAGGGATCTTTGAGCGTTTGGGACTATACAACATCGTTTGTTAGGATCAATAGGCATATCCCTACACTGTATGCTACAAGATATGGAAGGATGTTAGATTTCTTCAGAGTGTTTTCATTTAGATATTTCGTATTAGGGAAGTATTGTGGTAGCAAGAGGACAATACCCTCAGGTCAATTCTTAGATAGTTTTCATCCATAGATGGGTCTTTTCATGAGACCTATGGGGTTGGTAGGCAGGAAGTTGCTGAGAGACGTGGGTTGGTTGTGATCTATCTCAAGAACTGAGGGGTGAACACCTTGGGGGTTTCTTGATAGGTGAAAGGTTTTGGACATGAGGCCACAGATAGCCCCCTTCTCGGGGTTCTTTTTTATAGCAGCCGAGATAGAGAAGCTAGAGTTTCGGCTTGGCCCATCCAGCTCTTCCTTTGAGTTCTCATAATAATTCTAGTAATACCTAATTTGTAAGTGAATGATATGATAGGTAGTGATGTTGGCGGAAATAGCACATTCAGTTGGGCTAGTCTAGTTAGTCAATTTGGATCTTTTCTAAGTTAGCCGACAAAGTAGTCAGCTTATTTGGGGCGTATTTACTGGTTCACAAGGCTGTAGTGGCCAAATTATTTAGTGTGGTCCCACTCAATGCAGGATCAAGTTGTATGAGTGTGGTGAGTAGGCTATCGGTCCAGAAGGTGTCCGCAGTGTCAGGCCATGCAGTCGATAGTAGTTGTAGCCTCACCTCAGTAGTTAGTTTGGGCATATAGTGGTATTAGTAGTTCTTATATTCTTGTGGGAGGGATTAATTTTTTTTATAGGTAATGACCAGTTGTGGATGCCTTAGTGAGGCTAGTCAGTAAAGTCTCCTAGTGGTTTTTTATTTTTCAGCACGTGGCCTTGGTAGGGTGTTTTGGGTGAGCTACCTTCGAGCTCTATTTATGTCATGGTTTTATTTCATTCCCTACTTAGTTGGCTTATGATGACTTGGGTATGACTCTATCTTATTTCTTGCTTGTTTTATCTATGTTAGCTTGGGTGAGCTTACCCTTATTGATGTAGTATTGTAGACTAGGTTTAGGCCTTACCGTTAGACTTTGATATGGCGGCCCTGACCTTGCCCTTGTTGATGTCGTATTGTAGACAAGGTTTAGGCATTATCGTTGTCATTTGATGTGGTGGCTCTCTTTTATGTAATTATTTGGTGGCACCTGGTTTGTAATTTTAATGGGTAAGCTGAGTCTTGTCTGTCATCCCAGGGAGGTACATGTGGTTCTTTGTCAAGCTATGTTCCTGTGGTTCTGGGACAGAGTCCCTTTATTTAGATGGGCCCTGCTATATTCTAGATGAGATTTGAGTATCTTCACCCTATCCTACACCAAGTGGTAGATGTTGTTCCTAGGTTTTTTTATTTTCATGCATGAAGAGGAAACTTTTTCATAGTGGATCCTACTGGGGGATTTGAGTTTTTTATATAGATTAGCCTATAGATGTTGTGATTAGCGGAGTTGGGTCTTCTGCGATTGGTGTCTTTATGTTTAATCGAGCATGGGAAGGTTACCTTATTCTCCATAAATACGAGATTGTTCTACTACGATTATACTTTAGTATGACTAGTGTATCTCAGCAGGGTGATAGGTTTTCTTAGGACCTTGCTGATCGAGAGATGTCTTATTTTCAAGTTAGTAAGTTAGTCCCTCGAGGATGTTTACTAGCATTGTAGGTCTGCAATTTCTTTGTTCTTGCAGTAGGTGCCCTACTATCCTTTCATGACCTTGCCGGATCGTGAGCCCTTCGGGATCTCTATATGATACCTCTTGTTAGCCATGGCTTCTATTTGTTGATTGTAGAGGACCAGAGAAAGCTGTTTTGCGAGTAAAGTACTCACTCCTTCTGTTTATTTTCTTTGATTCTGGATTAGTTAGCCAAGCTTTATCCTTATCCTTTGCCATGTAACGTTTATATGAGGTTGGTTATTATCTCTTGGGTTCCTTTGTCTGGTATGCTTTTGGATGGTCTTTGAACCCTCAGGCATGTAACTAATATGGTAGGTAGAAATTCTTCTTTAGTGATGGATTAAGGTTATGTTATCCTTGAATATTTCACATGCCCAATTATGAAATTCGTCTCTAGTCTTGGTAGGTTGGGGTGATCTTGATGGATTTGACCCTTGTGAATGGATATTGGTTTGGTTTTTCTATTGTTTATTGTTCTTGGACAAGTGGTTGGTTTATACAGGGTTGTGATCTAGTTTCGTGATTGTTTTCCTTATATGAAAGTATTGATGCTTTTAGATTATGAGTTCGGGGCAATTAATGTTAGAAGGTTATGAATAGTTGGAGTTTATCCCTAGTCTCAGTTTGTAATGATCACTAGTTTTGGGCATTTGGCTTTCAGATGATGCAATGGCTTGGATTGTTATTATATTGTTATGAGACGATAGTAGCTTCCTTTTATTCGTGACTTGAGGCTACTATCAGTGTAGGGGTAGTACGACAGAGTACGTTGGGGTAATTGTCTCCTTGTGTTTTAGACATCTTTTTGGGTCAATTCCTAATTGATTTCAGAACTGGCAGGTTGATCTTGATGATCGGGGTTCAAATAATCACCATGGTTTTAATTCCAGGCCAAGATTAGGGTTGGCTTTATAGGCAAGGTCAGGTGCCATTTGTGGTACCTGAGGTTATTGGCTAGTCTAGTGGTATCGATTGCCCTTTTTTATGATAATGTTTGTCGATTATGCTTGAGAATCTTTTAGTCTTGAAATCTCTTATATAGAGTTTTGTTAGTTTCTAATGATATGTTATGGATCAGCACTGGTCCATGTAGTCCTAGAGTTGATGATATTATTCAAACCATTCCTTGTGAGGCCCACTGTACCAGATATTACATATGCTTGGGTACAGTGGAGATATGTAGGGGATCTTGTTATCTTCATGTTTGAGGGATCTTTTTCTTTTATGAGGTCCAAGTGTTTACTACCATAGACAGCGGCACCCAATTTACCTCTTGATTTGCTTAGGAAAGTACATACTGAGTTTCCATCCATAGACTAATAGACAATATGGGCGGAGTAATTCAACACCGCAAGATATGTCACGAGCTTATGTACTTGATCATGAAAATAGTTGAGGTTGACATTTGGCCTTGCTATAGCTTTATATGATGATAATTTCTATTTCTAGTGTTTAGATGATACCGTTTGGGATTTTATTTCCCAATGCTTGAACTATCAGCAGGGGTAATGATTATACAGGGATCATTGTGGATTGATTGACAAAATCTGCTCACTTTCTATTGACTTTATCTTCTTAGGGTGCCAAGATGTAATGACCCTCAAGGTTATTTATGATAAATACGCAATATTTTGCATTCCAGAGTATTTCGATAGTTTCCCCAAGTCATTTATGACTTGTTGGGACTGACACTTCGGATCCCTGGAGACTCGGTTGAGAAATATCTCAAATTCCCTATTTTAGAGCCTAAAACTAAGTACTCGATGACCCAAGTCAACTTTCCTTCAAGACGATCTTGGAATTTGACTCTGATAGTTTCGTTAGCTCTGAACTACTAAGAAAAGTCAAGTTTGACCTTAAGTGTGTGTTTTGGAGTTTTTGGTTGAAAGTTATGCAAAATTGTGGATTTTAGTTTAAGTTTATGGCCTAAAGAGGATCTTGAGTGATAATTTGATGCTTGGAGTGTAGGATTGGAATTCTGATGCTTCCAGATGCTCTGAAATAATGATTTTAGGCTAGGTGAGGTGTTGGTGGAGAAATGCGCTTTCGGCTACTTTTGGTTTGAGGGGTCATTTTGCGCAAATGACCTTAAATTTCCATTTGTCGATTCCATTGAGTCCGGAATATCGTTTCCATCCTGTTTGCATATTTGGTTTATTAAATTTGGACTCTGTTTGATCCCCGAACCCCTGGGTGGAAATTCTGAAATTTTGCAACAGCAACCCACAACTGGTGTAGGTGTAGGAACTTAGCGCTATCGCGGTATCCCAACGTGATCGCATGAGCAAAAATTCTTCCTCCGGCACGATCGTGCCCAGCTTGTGCAATTGCGGTATGAGATGAATTCCCTTGAGCGCGTTCGCAGCATGCCGCACTTGGCAGTATATAAATTCCTGCAAAATTTCCCTTTTATTATTTTATCAACCCTAGATCATTTCATTCCATTCCTAAGCATAAAATAAAATCCTAAACAACCATTCAAGGTCAAGGAAAGTCCTCCCAACATTCTCTACTGATTCTACATGAAATTGGGTAAGTTTCCTTCTCTTCTTCTTTCTTATTTTCTTAGTTTTCAACCATTAATGGCATAGAGGTTGAGGTTGACAAAATCATCCCATAATTCATTTATTTTTGTATAATTCTTCATTAATTGGATATGCATTGCTCCTAAGATCATTAATTCATCATAATTCCAATGTTATACTCGTGAAGATTGAATCTTTAAACTCTTTAGGGTCAAATATATCCAGGTTAATTTGAAGCCCTTCCCGCGTTCATATTATGCTGAAATTTGGAGCACGGGTTCCTGATGACGTTGGAAACCCCGTAGTGAAATTTAATTACAGTTTCGAAAAGCGAGCCCTACAAGCCCGTTTTAGGCTAGATTTTTGGCCTAGTACGAAATTTAGTATAATTTATACCCGTTGGACTCGTGCTAACATTTAGAATTCATTGACATAAGTTTCATATCATTCGAAGGTCATTTGATAGCAGTTGGAGCAATATTTGTGAGATTGCAACGCTTTGTCGTCGGATGACAGGTAGGCTCCGTGGGGCTATCTCTGGGCTTATTTCATTAATAAGTGTACTAAATAGCATCCTTGGGTTGGGTAGCAAGGTTTTATAGCACCCATATACCTTCCTTTCGTCCATTCTATTTTGATATTAATATTTTGGAACCCGAGTGATATGGGGCTCGAACTTATCATTTGGTTAGAGATACCTGTGCAAGGCATGGGCAATGGAAAATTCATAATTATATATTTATATATGTGTGTTATTGATATATTGTGCATTCATGACATTAGTGGCCGAGCCTAAGGCTCCGATGAGAGTGCATTGGGGGCTGGGTAGTATCACCTCTTGATTTATGAGCCATGATGGCTAGCAGATGAATTAATGATAAAGTTTCATAGCACTACAAAGGAATAAAAAGAAAACACTTTAATAATAATATAAGTAATTATATTTTACTATTTTAGTCTTGATATTGTATCGAGCACCATATAACACTGTTTCACTTATTTTAGACCAGGCATCATACCCTAGCACAGGGAAAAGTATCTCTTTACTAATAAATGTTGGCACTTAAGTCTGACCAAGAATCGGTAGTGAGTACAGCACTGGGACTTGAGACCATTATCGTACGACAGTGAGTACAGCTTTTTAACACACGTGGTACTAGTGGTTATGGAAACATGACGATATTGATTATTGAGGATCATAGGTGATACTACCATATACATCGGCGTTGAACGACTTGACTTGCCAAGTACGTCTAGCAGATATTACTGATATGCTATGATTTATATGAGGCACTATATGCCGGTGGTATAACACTGATATGAGGCACTATGTGTCGGCAGAATGACACTGATATAAGGCACTAGATGCCTGTGGGATAGCACTATTGTGGGGCACTATGTGCCAATTGTGATTCAATGCGGTTTTAAAAGTGGGATGTGAGGTTCTAATGACGATTATATGTTTGTTACTTTTCTGGACTAGTTTTCTTCAGTGTACCCCTGGTAGTATGGTGATGCCTGCGGGTGAGCGTGTTTCTTTTGGTGTATGCTGCACTTCTTTCTGGGGGACTTGTCAGCGTTTAATTGTTTTACTTTATATTCGTATCACTGCTTAGTTGTCCTTATCAGTTACTTGGTTCTCATGTTATGTGGGATTAGTGCTTTACATTTTTATTTAGTAATTTACCCTTTCACTTGAGGTTACCGGTATACCGACCATGTCTACTACTATTTTTTTATTCCCATTTATTGTGTTATATTTCACATATGTTATTGCAAGGATGAAGGGTACGTTCTCTTTTATTGCCTACGATCCTGTTATGTGATTAGCTAGCACTATAAGTCTATGTGACACTTGACTCGTATTGAGTCTCTAGTTTTCCTGTATCGTACTATTTTCTTCATGACCCTTTTTCTTGTACTCTGTTATTTACTGCTTTTATTGTTGTTAATTGCTCAGTGGGCCCTCAAAGCCTACTGGGTATGGGTTGCTCTGGTGACTTGTACTCATACTACACTTGCACATGTGAAGATCCTAATACAGGTTGTCATTCGTGATACGCAGATAGTTGTTCGTTTGGATCTTATTCACATAAGAGATTCAAGGTGAGCTTGGCATCCAGCTTGTTCCTGCTTCTCTTTGAAATTATGTTTTATAGATCTCCATTATATTTTATAGACATCTTCATATTAGATTTACTTCAGTTTTATCATTCTGTACTTAGTGGTTCATTGACACTGATACGAAATTTTGGGTGGTTATTTAATTCTTAATTAATTCTGCAAAATTATTATTTTCTCATGAAATTTGGTATACTTCCGCATTTAATATAGTATTTCTCCACTTTGGCTTCGTACTATGGGGTTTGGTTCTCCTACTGGTTGTATTGTAGGTTCCATCATGATCCGCAAAATTTGATCGTGACACAAGAGATTTGTTGTTTGTCTGTTAGGGATATTCTTTGTCTGCATGGGGTGCTAGCCTCTATTTTATCATGCAGGGGTACGTAGCTTTCTTATGGTTCTGGAGGACTGTACAGCCTAAAATGGGTACAACAATAGCTTGAGAGTCTGAGCAAGTTATTCAGGTACTCCATGATATGTTCTGGGCTCGTCTTTTGATTTTGGTAGTATCCAGGATCAGCAATTCTCTTTAGTAGAATTGTCCTATATCTACAGCTACCATTCTAGAATCTAGATAGGACCATTCGATGTTTTACATAATATGGGTTTTAGATCACCGATTGATGGGTATAGCAGTATAGAGATTTGACCTCGGACTTTTGATTTGATTTGAGGTTCTATAGATAAAGTCATACTTATGGGTTAGACTTCAGAGAGCACTAAGTAGACAGAGGAGCCACTAATAATTAAGGCTTTGCTTATTGAGCTTAGTCTAAGGACTTGATGATTACTGACTCAATTTGGGCCATGCAAGATCACAGAGAAGATTAGCAGAGTTACACGCAGATTATCCTACCTTCAGAGTTAGTGGAAGAACAACCCATTCCATCCACATCTTTGTTTCTCGTTGAAATTTATTAGATTTTTCCAGTGCATTTCATTATGATTCAACTTAATTGGACGACTAGTTAGTTTGTGTTGAGCACCTTGAGGCATTTATTGATGAAGGAATCATATGGATGTTGCCTTCTTTATATTTTAGACTTCAATCTCTTCTTTCTTCTTAACTTTCGCGAGCAAAAGTTTCTTTAGTTGTGCATATAACAATGGCCCTCAGGTCCATTTTCGTGATTCTCATGATCTCTAAGTGTTTAGAGCATTATTGTAACTTTTTCAAGTTGTTTATGACTTGATGGGACCGATAGGTTGGCTCCGTAGTAATTTTACAATTTGAATTCCTTTATCATTATAATTTTTTAGGCCTTACTCAACCTATATGATCCAGAATCATCTTTTAGTCAATTCCGTGGAGTCTAGATATCAATTATATAAAGATTTTCATTTATGGAGTATTAGAATTTGACTCTATTTCCATTTCATGTACTTTTTGAAATTATTCAAAAATTTGTTAGGTTAAGGGATGCAGGTAAAGATTTATCAGTCAAAAGACTGATAAATCGATGGCCTATAAATTAGCCGCTTTAATCAATAAATAGTCCAATTGGTAGCTGGCCTATATAAAACTTATCCATGAATTTTTTGCATATTTCTCTTGAAATCTAAAAGGAAAATCTCATCCCAAAGCTCCTACTCGATCAGTTGAAGTGTGATATTGATATCTTGATTCGTAGAAACTTAATTTGGTGGTTCTACGCTTATTTCTACTGGGTAATTCTTTATTTTCCTAAATATATCTTCAATTTCAATTGTTAGTTTGAGCTCTATTCTGTACCACATGGTGTATGAGTTATGCTCTACATACTGGTATAAATATTTTCTTTTTTTGGAGCTATTTGGATTTACGGAACCCGTTTTTAGATTGGATTTTGAACCTGCTATTCATTTAGAAATATGGGTCTTATTTTACTTGTCTTGACACTTGGGTTATATTTTCTCTAGCCTCACGTGATTTTGTGATTCATAAGTGATTCTCTAGATTTTTGGGCATGCATCTCGAGGACATTACTAGAATCCATGTAGGCTACAATCTACTTTCTTCAAACTAGGTATTAGTGTAGTATATGCATGGTAAATCACCAGTTCGTGACTGGGATTACTAGTCAGGCCCTGATATGCTTATTCTCTAAGCTTATAGACTAGTTTGCTGGCTTGTAGATTAACTACTACCCTCGAGCTGTATCGCCCAACCCGCATATTCAACGTCGGCGCTGGAATATAGTGTGGATGGGGAAGAGTAACACCTTTGATGTGTATTGTTATACGCTGACTTTAGACTGTAGCGAGGTTGGAGAGGGGATTATATTAGTGATTAGATCTTAGTTGATATCCCCTTATTTAGGTTGGTGGCTTTAGAGCCAATCTAGGTAGGCTAATT
>JBDJHY010489877.1:0-17290 GCA_039654485.1 Withania somnifera | reverse complement strand
TTAGACTGGGTTAACATTTTTATGCTTGTGACATGACTAGTTGTGTGGGCTGGGATATTTAGGTTGATCCTTATTTCTTTACTATTTTTCATTATTAGATTTTGGGGTGAGAGGGCATAGAGGCGAAGGGTTGCATGTATAGGTCTTGGTCCACTGTGTGGAGTCAACAGACCCCTGAAAATCATTATACCTATTACATGATGTATGTGGTGAGATGAGCTCTTGGCTAGTGGCCTTTGGCCAATCCTAGACTCTATTTAATTTCCGTTTCCATATTTTTTATTGTTTCTACCGTATTGATACTCTGTATATTTATTGTTTGGAATGTTACTGGCACTAAAGGGCTAAGCCCTCACTTTGATTTTAGAACAAAAGGGCTAGGCCTTCGTTTTGATATTGGAACTAAAGGGTTGGTCCCTCGTTTTGATATTGACACTGAAAGGGGGCTGTGTCCGGCAATGTTATTGACACTAATAGGGGGTATGTGTCTGGCACTGACAAGGAGAGTGTTCCTGAGGTTGATACTGCCCTACTTTACTTTCTTTCACTCTTGTGTATTTCTTTTGGTATAATGAGCTCACCAGGCTTAAAGGGGGACTCACGGTGGGTTTTTCTGTGTTGTTTGTGCCTACTGGAGGAATGGGGCACCAGGTAGGATATTATGCTAGTTGAACTTACTGATGGTATGGGATGCCAATAGGTTCTTGTGTGTTGTATTTTATTTCGTATTTAGTGCTATCCTTCTATTTGATCCTTATTCATGGTTCTTATATAGTATTATAGTTATGGGGTTTGACTGGGCTGGAGCACAATTATGCTTCTTTGCTTCAGTACGGGTTTCAGATTTTGGACTCAGTATTATATATCTATCATGACTAGTGCCTGCAGTTTATTACTAGGGCGTTTGATATCTTTCTTTCTTTCTTATTATTAGTTTTACTACTTTTTAAATATTTCTATACTACTATCGACCTGTTTTACTTCCTCGCTTCATTACTTGTATATTATTTTAACCTAGTCAGCCGATGATGTCTACTGGGTACCTTTTTTGGCACTCATGCTGCACTTTTGTACCTTTTTCATGGTGTAGGTAGAGGAAGTGGTTATCACCTACGCGGTGATCATGCAGAGTAGATCCAGTTGACTTACGGTGAGCTTCGTTGTTCGAGCCAATCATGTTTTCCTTCACTTGGCCTGTTCGTCCGGTCCATAGCAGGCCCTGTATAGTATTACCTATTAGAGGAGATTCTTATATTTTTTATCTTTCGGTTATCTTGTATAGTAGATCCACATGCCAGTGACACACCAGGTTTTGGGACTCGAGTTTTGTATGATTCCTTGTTCACTTTTTCTATTAAGTATTCTTTATTCCTTCCTTTACGTTATTGTTTTTTCTAAAAGTTTATAGCCCATTTCACGTAGCTCCGTGATGTAGGGTTAGGTTTTTCTAGAAAAGGGATGTATATGCCATCATGACCCAAGATTTTGGGTCGTGACATGTTAGATCTGATCAAATATGGTAGGTTTGGACTTATAATATGTAAGGACTTGTTGTATATGACATGTCCAATCATATCCAAACGTTAGACAATGAATGACTATCGAAAGATAGCGGCCTCTTTATAGCTGAGATGGAAGGCAAACTACCCATACTAATAGTCTTTTGGCTTAACGCATCTGTAACCACATTCACTCTTACTGGATGGTATAGAAAGCTGATGTCTTTGTCCTTATAGAGATCGATCCATCTCCTATTTCTAAGATTGAGCTCCCTCTGATTTACTATATGTTGTATGCTGCGATGATTGGTAAAAACTTCACTATGAACTCCGTAGAGGTAATGTATCTAGATCTGGAGCACAAAGTCTACCTCTGCCAACTCTAAATCATGGGTAAGGTCGTTCCACTCATGAACCTTTAACTGTTGGGAGGAATACACAATAACTAAACTCTGCTTCTTCAGCACACATCCCAAACCAATAGTGGAGGCATCACAATAAATTGCATATGGTTAGTCCTCAATAGGAAGTGACAATATTGGTGATGAGGTAAGCAACTCCTTGAGCCTTATAAAACTGGCCTCACAAACCCCATAACACTGAAAAAGAACATTCTTTTGGGTCAATCGAGTCATAGGAGCTTCTATAGATGAAAATCCTAAACGAACGTTTGTAATAGTCATCTTACCCAATGAAACTACATACATCAGAGGAATTAGTGGTTTTGATGCCAATCGTGAAATGTTGAAACTTTTTCTTGGTTTATACTGACAGTAGCTGGAAATACAAAATGCCAAGAATATGACAAAATCTAACTAAAAAGAAATCTTTGAGAACATCATAGAAAGATGTTAAGTACTCAAACTCTAGAGTACAACTATCAAATTCTCCTTGTCTTGTTCCCAATTCCGTAATCAACAAGGATATCATCAATAAATAAAATCATAAAAAATCAAGGTATGGTCCAAAAACTAGTAATAAAATCCATAAATGTGGTTAGGGCTTTATACGCCTAAATGAAAAAAAGGACCTCATAGTGTCAATAATGTGTGCGAAACGGTGCTTTCGGGATGTCCCTATCTTGAATCTCAGCTGGTGATAAATAAACTTCAAGTCAATCTTCGAGACTACCACAACACTATGAAGCTGATCAAAAAGGTCATCAATCTAACAAAAAGGATACTTATTTAGCCATATTTAACTACTTGTATTCAATACACAAATGAATACTCCCATCTTTTGTTTTCATAAATAACACTGAGCTCCCCATGGTGAAACACTGGGATGGATAATGCCTCTAAAATCATGTCCTAAAGATGGATATTGATATCCTGGAGCTCTACTAGAGCCAAGCGATAATGTGCAATTGAAATGGGCCTAGTTCCTAGCTCAACCTATTTATAAAAATCCATAACACGCTCAGGTGGAAGGCCAAACAACTCATCAGGGAAGTCATCAAGAAAATCTCTAATAATGGGCATAGACTCGAGGGAAGGAGGATCAACACTAACATCATTATTAAAGATAGAAGGTAATACAATCCCTATATTAGAATCTACTGGATTGCATGTTAGATACCACTGGCATCGGGGAGTGGCTACTTGGGCCTTGCCATACCAGTTGAAACACACTGGGAATAAGGTCATGGTTTTGGAAAAACAATCTAGGACTGTATAAAGAGAGGATAGCCAATCAATGCCTAGAATCACATCAAAATCAACCATGTCTAGAACTACAAGAAATGCTTGAGTGTCCAACCGATGCAAGGTCACAACACAAGCTCGGTGAATCTGATCCACCACTATAGGATCACTTACTATAGTAGCCAATTACGGGCATATGTAAAGGCTCACATGTAAAAACCAAATGCGACATAAAGTACACTGACCCATAAGAGTATGTGGAACCAATGTAAAACAATGCAAAGGATGGATGGTGACAAATAAATAACATACTTGTAATTATTGCATCTGAGGCCTCGACCTAAGCTCTATTATGTATGGAATAAAAATGATAGAACCTAGTACCCTGGTGATATCCTCCTATGTCCCCTCCTCAACCACGATTGTCTCGAGTTACTATTTGATTGCCTCTAGCTGATGGAGATACTATCAGTGGAGGCTCTATGACCTTAGCTAATTGTCGTACATCCTAGCAATGTGGGAAATATCTGACATAGTGATCCATATCACCACACTCATAGAAAGAATAATCTGAGCCTTGAATGGACCACTAATTGTACCAATCCAGCCTCTACGACCCTGAATCCTAGTAGATGTGCCTCTAGCGGGCCAACTACTCTGATCACCACTGGCTGATTATAAAAAGGCGTGAACTGGTCTACTAAGCTTTCCCATATAATACTATTCTATCTATTACTGCTAAGGTCTATGTCTATCATATCATCTCCTAGAGGATTGCGACCCACTAAAATTACCCTGGAGGTGTAGATCACACTGGAGGCATTGTATCTTGTCCCCTCCCCCTTAGGAAAAACAATGACTACTCTTCATGTTACAAGCATAATCAACCACTACTAACAATGGACTAACCTAAGCCATAAATAACTCGACATTTTATTATAACTCTAACCTCTAGTTGGTTGTAAAATGATAGACAAACTCGACTTTTATCAGCATAATAGTGGTGTCGTAGCTCAAAAACTATTTGAATTGCACCTCATACTCAAAAAGTTTCATCGATCCCTACTGCAATTCGATAAACTAAGCTTTGAGTTCTTTTAGAGAAATTTGGGGAACATACTAAGCCATGAAGGCATCTACAAACTAACTCCATACCATATGTATGGACCCTACCCGTGTGCTCTCTATATATGCTCTCCACCATGATTAAGCCTGACTCTCTAACGGATACCCAATGAAATCAACTCCATGCGTCTTTTTCAAACCCAAAGTTTGCAGCCTCCCTCGCACTCAGAAATAAACTTATAAGGGTCTGATCTGGAATCACCAATGTACCTCGAAGACCCTATATGAATGAAATTAATATGCCTCTTTTGGTCCTCAAAAGTCATAATAGGAACTGCAGACAAAGGATGGAATGACGCCTTAATTAATAGCACCTCAGGGAAAGGCTGTTGGGGAGGAACTATGACTGCCACTGGTACCGGCTGAACAAGAGGGGATATGGCACCCTGTACCCCTTCCTGGACTGAATTTGACCATCATTAGTGGGTACTCTACCAATCATTACAATAATGCTCTTCAATATGTCTCTAGGTGTAATGAACCTCATGGTCATTAATGATTACTACATGATATTTTGCATTCTTGAGCAATTCAGTAGTTGCCCAAGTCATCTATAACTTGTTGAGATCGATTGTTCGCATCCCTGGCAACTCGATTGAGAAATTTCTTAATGTTTTAGATCCTAAAACTAAGTTCTCATTGACCAAAGTCAACCTTTCTTCGAGAATAGCTCAAAATTATATCCCAATAGTTCTATTAGCTCCGAAAGCCCAAAAAAATTCAAAATCAACCTTAAGTTGGTTTGGAGTTTTTGTTTGCAAGTTATCTAGGTTGTGGATTTTAGCTAAGTTTATGGCCTAAAGTGGAGCATATGTGGTATTTTGATGCTCAGAGTGTTGGCTCGAAATTTTAACAATTCCAGTAGCTCCAGAATGATGAAATTAGGCTAGTGGAGGTGTTGGTATAATTTTTGTACTTGTCGTTGCATTTCGAGGTTTCGGTAGAGAAGTGTGTTTTGACTATCTTTTGTTTAAGGGGTCATGTTGCTTAAATGACCTCGAATTTTTGTTTTGTAGATTCTATTATGCCTGGAATATTGTTTCCAAGATGTCTACATATTTGGTTGATCACGATTGGACTCCGAATACATTTTGAGTGGTGATTCAGAGCTTGTTAACTCACTTAAAACTTCTATCAAAACCTGCAACTAGTGTAGGCAAAGTCCTTCTATACCATCATTATAGGCCTTCACGCAATCGCAATTCATTATAAATTTATGATATGTTATCGCGAACCTTACTCATGTGATTATGATAAAGCAATGACAAGTGTACTTTACAGGATCACGAGCCTACCTCATGCAATCGTGATAGTTATTCGTGTACTCTATGCAATCGCGATGAGCAACGTACCTAGTAGTATAAGATTCCCTGCATGACCCCAATTGATAACTTCAGTAAGCCCTTCCCCAAACAGCATTCCAAGATAAAGTAAAGTTCTCACATTATTCCCCATCGACTCCATATGATTTTGGGTAAGTCTTTTCCCTTCTTCTTCTTAATAGTCTTCGTTTTCCACCATTAATGGAATCAAGAGTTGATATTGATAAAATCATCCAATAATCAATTTATTTTCGGGTAATTCTTTGTTATTTTAATACACATTGCTTCTAGTATCAATATACTCCAATTTAAACGTTAATTACGTAAAGGTTAAATCCTTGACCCCTTTAGGGTCAAATCTGTCCGAGCTGTTTTGAAGCCCTTCCCACAATTGAATTATGCTTAATTTTTTAGTACAAGTTCTTGGTAACTTTTGAGACCCCGTAGTGAAGTTTATTTTTAGTTTGGCAAGCGGGCCCCGCCAGCCTGTTTTAAGCTCAATTTTTGGCGCAGTCTAGAATTTAGTATAAATTGCACCGTTAGATTCATATTAACATATAAAATTCATTGGCTCAACTTTAATATCATTTGGATACCTATTGATATCAGTCAGAGTAAGATTTGCAAATTTGCAACACTTTATCGTCAGACGATAGGTAGGCTCCGTGAGGCTATCTATGGACCTATAGATTTAATAACTGTACTAAATACCATCCATGGGTTGGTTAGCTAGGTTTTGTGATAACCTTGTACCGTTCTTTTATCCTTTCTATATTGATACTTATATGTTGACACTGAGTGAAATGGGGCTCGTGACCTAGAAATGGATTAGAGATACCTTTGCAAGGCATAGGATGTGGATATTACATGACCATATTTTGATATATATGATGTTGATATGTTGTGCATTAATGACACGAGATTTTGGGCGTATGGCTCCGATGAGAGTGCATTGGGGCAAGGTAGTATCACCACCAAATTTCAAGCCATTATGGCTAGAGGATGATTTTGATAACAAAGTTTAATAGTGGCATAAATAAATAAATAAAAATATATTAATGATAATATAAATAATTTCTTTTTACTTTTTTAGCCTCGAAAATGTATCAAGAACTTGATAACACTATTTTTACTTATTTTAGTCCAGGCTTCACCTCCTGGCATCGGGAACTATCTTTTTACTAATGAATGTTGGGACTTGAGACTGATGTCGTTCGGCAGTGAGTACAGCATTGGGACTTGAGCCTATTACCATACGACAGTGATTATAGCTTTTTGAAATAGATGGTACTATTGGTTATAGAAATATGATGATACTTGATTTATTAAGGACTATTGGTGATACACTATGATATACCGGTGTTGGATGCCTTGACTACTAATATGAGGCACAAGATGCCAACGGATACTATTGATTTGAGGCACAAAATGCCAGTGGATAATATTGATTTGTGGCAAAAGGTGTCAGATTGTGATTCTGAGATTTGGGATATGAGGTTCTAATGATGTTCATGTGTATGTTTACTTTTCTACACTTTTTTTCTTCAATGTGCTCATAGACCGAATGGGGCATCTATGGGTGAGCATGTTTTTTATGTACGCTACACTTCCTTATGGGGGACTTGTCATCTTTAATTTTTTTATTTTAGTATTTCTATTACTTCTTATTTGCTATCATTAATTAATTGATGGTTCATGTAATGTGGGATTTGTGCCTTACACTCTTATTTAGTCATTTACTCTTTCCCTTGAAGTTACCGGTATACCGTCTATATTCTCCTCCTATCGTATTTGATTCTTATTTATCATATTATTATTCACATATATTGTACAAGGATTCAGGTTACGTTTTCTTTCATTACCTAAGATCCTGCTATGTGATTAGCTAGCGATATCAGTCTATGGGATACATGATTATTATTTGAGTAGCTAGATCCCCTTGTTGTACTATTTACTTTTGTGACCCTTTTCTTGTACTCTGTTATTTACTGCTTTTATTATTGTTATGTGCTTAGTGGGCCCTCAAATCCTACTAGGTATGGATTGCTTCGGCAGTTTGTACTCATATTACCTTTGCACATATGCATATCTGAGTACAGGTTCTCGATAGTGATAACTGCCAACGGTTCGTGCAATTGATATTTCATTGAAAGATTTAGGGTGAGCTTGGCGTCCTTCTTTTACCTATTTCTCTTTGAATTTGACATTTATATTTAATCTCCATATGTTTCGGAGACACAGTTGTATTAGACATATTCTGGATTTCTTGTTTTTGTACTTAGTGGTTCGCTTGACACTGATACCAAGTTTTGGGTATTTTATTAATTCTTAAACTTCTTCATTTGTTCATCTTATTATTTTTATCTTGTTTGTGCTTTCTGCATTTGATATAGTAGTCCTCCACTTCGGCTTCAGACTACAGGTTTTGATTCTCCTACAATGGTATAGTAGGTGCCATCATGATCCGCGAAATTGGGTCGTGATACTATTCACCTCAACTACAAGAGATGACTCAGAAGAATTTAAAACAAGAATACCACCCTCATCAACATCTGACAATCTAACCCTAAGGCATGCAAGTCCATGCACCTCCTTAGCCAACTCTATCTTGTCCTTCCCTATATGAGACAAACGTCCCGAAGACAACCTGTCAAGGGCATCAATCATTACATTAGCCTTACCCATATCATGATCCTTCAACAACTCAAAACACTTCCTTTAACAAAGATTCAAATCTTTCTAATAAAACACATGATGTAGAGTCTTATGATCAATGAAGACGTCTACATGCACCCCATTTAAGTAGTGTCTCCATAATTTCAATTCAAATACCATAGCTGCCAACTTATGATCATGAGTAGGATATTTATTGTCATGATTCTTAAGTTCCCTAGCAGCATAAGCCACTACCCTACCATGTTGCATTAATACACAACCCAAACCAACCCTAGATGCATAATAATATACCACAAAACCCTTTGAAATATTAGGAAATGTCAACACCGGAGCTAAAGTCGACCGAGTTTTCAACTCCTGAAAACTTTTCTCACATGAATATGACTATATAAATTTCACCTACTTCTTAGTAAAGTGGGTCAAAGGAGTGGCTATGGAAGAAAATCCCTGGAAAAACCTATGGTAGTACCTAGATAGACCTAGAAAACTACAAATATTTGACGGAGAGGTCGGTCTAGGACAATTTTTAACTGTATCTATATTTTGGGAATCTACCCAAATACTTTCCCTAGAAATGACATGACCAATAAAAAAATTATAAGACCCAAGACTCGCTCTTAAAGAATTTATCATAAAGTTACTGTTCTCTAAGGTTCTGAAGAACAACTCTGAGATTGCTTGCATGATCCTCCTTGCTTTTGGAATAAACTAGAATGTCATCAATAAAGAGAATAACAAATAGGTCCAAGTAAGGCTTAAGAACCCTATTCATGATGTACATGAAGGCTACAGGAGCATTAGTAAAACCAAACTACATGACACGAACTCACAATGTCCATAGAGAGTTCAAAAGTCTATCTTTAGAATATCTGATTCTCTGACCTTAAGATGATGGCCAAAATGGAGATCAATTTTGGATAAATGGATAGCACCCTGTAATTGATCGAAAAATTCATCAATCATACTGAACACACAGAAGAAACCATCTTTATTATACATGAGCAACACAGAGTCACCCTAGGAAGACACACTAGGGTTGATAAACTCTTTGTTTAGGATCTGCTAACTGATCTTTCAGCTCCCTAATCTCAACTGGTGCCATTTTATAAGGAAAAACAAAAATAGGATGAGTTCTTGCAATGTGGTATATACCAAATTCTATCTCTTTTTCAGGAAGAACTTCGGGTAGATCCTCGAGAAACACATCTAAAAACTCTCTGACAACTAAAAATAACTAGATATTTAGTGTCTCAGATGCAGAATCCTGGAATCGTACTAGGTGGTAGATATAGCCCTTAGAAATCATTTTCATGGCTTTGAGGTAAGAAATAAACCTACCATAGGAACAACTTTACTCCTTTCCCACTTGAGGATAGGCTTATCGGGAAACTGAAAATGGACAACTCTAGTCCTACAATCAATAACATCATAACATGATAAAGTCAATAAATGCTTAGAATGATATCAAAATCCATCATGTCTAACTCATGTGAAATAGTTGGAACTACCATCCCCACAATGGGTACTCGACAACTATGATAGACCTTATCAACTATTATGGAGTCCACAATAGCATTTAACACAGGAAAGGACTCAGATAAAAAGCATACAAAGGACAAGCTAGCTCCGCAGTCTAACAATGCATAAATACTAATATCATGAACATCAAGCATATATTTCACCATTCGTTTGACTCCTCCTGATCCTGTCTAGAACATAAAATGTATAACCAATTCTAGAGCTGACCACCACCGATACTAGTAGAAGTGACCTGCCAAGCTGGGCGAGCTACTGGAGTTGATGTTGTACTACATCCACCTCCCTTCTTGGCCATGAGACAATCCTTAATCTTGTGATTTGGCTTGATATAACCAAAACACCCCTTAGAAAGGCTATCCCTCAAAGTATGACATGTGAGAACACATCTAGAACACCTATTCTTTTAAAGAATTCAATAACCAAGATGGTTTTACCACACAAAGGATGAGTGCGCCCTCCTATCACACTGCCCTGAGAAATAGTCTGATTTATATTCTGAGGTTGATTGAAATTTTGAGTAGGGGCACTAAAAGAAGAAGGGGATGGTCCCCTAAAAGTCTGATGTTGCTTCCTTAGACCTCACCTAACTTGGTTTGGCTAAACTCAGATTGGCTAGTCTTGTCTTTCTTATTCTGATGAGTCTCCCTCAACATAGCATTATCCTTCTCGATCTACTCAAGAGAGACTATCAACCCACTGATGTCTATATCACTAGACAACATAGTTTCCCTCCTTGCCTAAATCAAATAACAAGATAGGTTTGACATAAATATATCTATGTGGTTGTACATATCTAAAACCATCTCAAGAGCATACCCAGAGATCTTAGTATATTTTATCCCATACTCTGGCACAGTCATGGAACCCTTCTACAAACTCAGAAACTTCCTAGTCCTCTCCTGGCCCTTATCCCTTGGGAAGAATATACCCAGGAATGCCTCCTAAAACTCATCCCAGGAAGGGGAAGTTCTCCAACCCCTCTATTCCTCTTCTATAGATCATACCAAGACCTAGAAACATGTTTTAACCTATACGAAGCTAATTCTACCTTGTCCACCTCCAACACCCTCATCAACTTACAAATCCTCTTAACCTTCTCTAAAAAGCTCTATGGGTCTTCACCGCATTAGAACCAAAGAATTTTATAGGACTCAACCTCAAGAACTCCCTTACCCTTATATTCTTGCATCAAGAACTGCTGAACTTCCGGTGTAGGGCTAGACATTGAGCTTGATTCATCACTGTCTGAGCCATCATATGTATAATATTATGCAACTTTGTAGTGGTAATGTCTGTTGGCGGCTGTTGTAGCTCTGGAGATGGTGAATCTAATTTTATTGATTCCTATTTCTGGCCTGATGAGTTGATCATCATGGAGGCATGATCTAAAATGCTAAAAGAATGAGTTAGAACAAATATACCAAGTTAAACCCCAAAGGTACATATTTCCTACATGCTCAGTAACCTCTCAGTTATAAATATGCTGCAATTCATACCTACAACTAACACACTACCTAACTTTGGTTTCAGACATATCTTAGGACTCAATGAGCCGATTTCTCTGATACCAAGTTTGTCACGCCTCAAAGTCACCCCCTAGGAAGGACCAACATCCTTAGCTACTAATTCACCTCAGTAGCCTTAGATGAACCACTTTTCCCATGAATGGATCTAGCACTCTATCTTAGGAAGAAATATCACAAAATGGAAAGCACAAAGAAAATTGTGAACCTCATATCAATCAATAAACAATCTCAATAAATATAAAAGTTCAATGTCTAAGCCTAACACTATCTATGTTTGAATCAACTAATAAGTTGAATACCAATATATAAGCCAGGACGATGCCCCTAGCTAGACAAAACTAAATAATAATAAAGTATGTTATCTCAACTATTTGAGCTCTAATCAGGTAAAAACGAATACTCCATATAGCTCCTGAATCAAGTGGGAACTCACCTCTTCACTTCAAATATGCCAAGAATGTAAGTCCAAGTCAACCACAAGCATACAGAAGGTTGGATAAACCTACATATATGAAATACATGCAGCGCAAGAAATTATGCGATCAATACATTTGAATATACTAAGCATAAGAGTGGTTAGTGAAATAGGCAATATCATCAACAAAGAAACTAGTTATGCAATGCATGAACACCTAACTCATACCTTGACTGCCACATGCTGACTTAAATAAACATAATGTATACATAAGACAATAATAAAATAAAAGTCTTATTTTAGTTCTTTTACCCATAGTCTATCTTTTCTTACCCCTGTTGATCTGACTAACAAAGGAATGACCATACTGACTCACTAACCCAAAACTTGACATGTGAGGTTTTATAAATTGATATACCTTGTGCACAAGGCTACAAGGTTCAACATATATCCCTGTGTTGGGTGGGGTCCCAAAGCTGCCAAAGTAAGGGCCATGTGTAACTCCTAGTGGATTCACTATCTGTAAATGCCGCCTTGGGCTATGAATGTACCTGTATTTGGCAACACATGGTATGGGATAAGGACTATATCACACAAACTCTCTCGGTACTAATACTACCCCCAAAAGTGACCATGAATTGAACATAAATCGATATTGTTTGTTTTGACCACATAAGGGCCCATGAACTCATGAACTAGAAGTCTGCCATATTACTATCTTATCATCATGTTTTAACTTTATTTTTAGTTAAGTGACTCATGAAATAGACTTAGACTCTAAAAGACAAAATCCCATAAATTAACCATGACTGTGAACCATGACTCTAACTCTAAAACTTACCATATCATGAATCATGAATAAAATAGAAAGGAAATTTACCCCAACATGAGCATATATACTCCTTATTAGGGATTTGAACTCATAAACTAGACCAATCTTTACACGTTATGATGACTTATGCAATTCTAGCATAAACATATATATGTAAAAGCATGATTCTAATCAAGAGTATATAAAATACATGATTAAAGACATGAATATAATTTTATGGGATTTACCCTAGAATCTCTACATCATGATCATGAACTAAAATAATGGGTAATTGGGAATAATATTTGGAAGGAAAACCTGTTGAAGTCTCATATACCTAAATTGGAGAAAATCTATGGAGAAATCATAAAGGAAAAGGCTACACAAGAATCCCATGTTTAAAACCCTAGGTTGAGTTCTTGGGAGAATCTACTCTTGATCTAATTTATGAATATTGGGGTAAAATAATAGGGGTTTGGGTATTTATATATAGCCTAAATTGAGGCTAATAAAATGTGATCTTTAGTTTAATGAATGAAAAGAGTCTAAAAAGTCCCTATGAAAATTGGATTAAAACAGGAACTGCCAAGTTCCTATGGTTGATTTGGTGGCCCATCAACCCAGTTTGAAGTCCATCAACTGACTTTTCATGCCTGGAGCCAATCATTTAATCTAATTTTTAGCTCTATGATTTCTTCCCACGATGCTTCATCCCTTCTTACGGTCTTTAAAAGGGCCCGTAGTACCTTCTAACACTTGGAAATTTTTTGGAAACGAAAGGACTGGAACAACTGTTACTCTAACAAACCATGAAGATAGTTTACATTCCATCAGGGTCAACCTTGGAAACTGGGGTAAAATATTGAGAGATCCCAAGTCTCTTTCAAATTTAATGTATTCCTTTATGGACCGTTTAATCCCTATACGATTCAATCCATAAGGAAGCCCCTAAAAATATGACAACGCCAAATTTTGGTAAAATTTTAAAAACGTGTTTTGTATATCCCACACAAGCTCTAACAAAAGTTTTAAGGTATTACAAGTTACTAAAAATGTACCAGTAATTGTTGAATCTATTTTCAATTACAAGTTCAACAATTACTGAGAAATATTCAATAATTGTTGAATCTGCTGCTATAGCAGTTGTTGAATAAACTGCACTAGTTGCTTAATAAATTGTCGATAGAATCATATGATCATTTTCTTGATAAAATTTATGATATAGGTATTTCAACCCCATCAATGGGGGAAAAAATTACATAATAGGATATCAAGACCAACAATACACAAATAAAATAAACAGATATTCCATAATGATATCATATCAAGACAAACATTAAATTTCTATAAAACTAAAGAATTCAATGAGAAGATTGTTGTAAATCAACTGAATGAAAAAAAATCAATTTATTATATCTATTTTTATGGGGTATTTCTCTTCAAGCATGTTCTTCTTATATGTCCAACCTTTTTACATATGGAACATTTATTTCTCTATATTGGAAATAACTCTCCAACTAATTTTTTTCTTTTCTTTTGCCTTCTTCCTAACCTGTCTAGCTCAACATACGGATGAGATAATTTCCTCTCTTAAATTTCCATACTATTTTTCCAAGAATCCATAATGGATGCTTACAAGGATCATAAGAATCTTCAATATGTGTTAATACAGAAGGAGATAAATCTTTGTTAGAGGGGGTGGTTGGAGCTATTGAAGAATTATGATAAGAGTGTACGTTATCACCCCATTAAGGGAAATGTGATTTCTGATCCCCTTAGTAGGCTCTCTATGGAGAGTTTAGGCCATGTTGAGGAAGGTACGGGGGAAGTTGCTAGATATGTGCATAGGCTTGCACATTCGGGTGCTAGACTAACTAAGACTAATAGTGGTGGTATGGTAGTTCAGAATACATCTGAGTCTTCCTTGTTGTTGAGGTATAAAAATGGGCTAGCAATTTAGTCTTTCTTCATTTGAAGGGTGTTAGGGTAAGCACAAAGTTCATGTCTTCTCCCAAGGGGGAGATGGGGTGCTCCATTATTAAGGACCATTATATGTTGCCGATGTTGATGATTGAAGGAAAAGGTTCTGTCCGAGGCTCATATTTCCAGATAATCTATTCATCCTAGTGCTATCAAAATGTACAGGGACTTGAGATAAGTTTACTAGTTGAAAAGAATGCAAAAAGACATAGTTGAGTATGCGATTAAGTGTCCAAATTTCTAATAAGGGAAAGTTTCAGAAACAAGCAGGTCAGACACGGAGATTTGGGATTCGGATATAGAAATAGAAAGTTATTAATTCAAGCAAGAACATTATCAATGCTCTTCAATTAGTCTTAGTTATATAAAATATCCAAATTAGACTTGCTTCTTAGATTGTCTTAAAACCATGTAAAAGTCAACAATTTTGACACTTCAATACTCATCTCAATCTTTTAAGAATAAACTTTAAAAACAATATTAAATTCATGCTTCAAGACGTCTTTCATACCTTCACTTCGACTTTTAAAATTATGCTAACTCATGAGGACTTTCACAATTTATCAAGTATTATGTCAAATTTATAACTATAACTCAAATTCCCTAATAAATAATCAAGTAATGGAATCTTAATACATTAATATAAATAAGAACCCTAACATGCTTTTGCAACTTCAAAACCTTTAAGAAAGGGGCTTTTAGTCACAAGGATGAAAGGAAACCCTTGTTCATAACCCACATACCTAGTTAGATGAAGATTTAATGGAAATATCAAAGGAAGAGGCTATTTTAAATTATTTTACTGAAACCCTTGCTTCTTACTTGAAAAGGAATTTAGAGAAGAACCTTGCTTTAATTCCAATTAAGTTTAAGGGTTTATGGTGTTTAGGGTTTATATATCATCATCTTTGGAGTAACAAATGATATAATTTTTAATCTATAAGGGATGGGAAATCAAAAAATTCTCCTTAATTAATTTCACTAAAAAATGACGAGACAACTCTATGAATCATTCCACTACTCGTAGAGTACCATTCCACGACTCATAGAATGAATAGGGGGATGGTCTTAGATAACTTCAACGGGAATTCTATTCCATGACTTCATACCATGAGTTGTGGTATGCCACACTATGACTTGTGGACTGGTCTTGCTGAAACTGGATGGAGATTTCAAAATTCAAGAACCATAGTATGATTTATGCAGTACGGGTTGTGAACCATCATTCACATATTGTGGTCTAGCTCATGGAAACTTGAAAGAACATGAAATATTCAAGCATCACTCTACGATTCATGGTTTTAGCATCACTTCATGAGTCATTCCACAACTCGTGAAGTATCATAGTATGACTCGTGGACCTAACTCTTGGAAGCAGGAGCATTTTCTCAGAATTATAAGTCTTAGACTTGGTTTTTGGAGCCTAAGTCAAGTACAAAACATTATACTTAAGTTTGATGTAGATGACTAGGTTTATTTGAAGGTTTCACCCATTAAGGGTGTAATGCTATTTGATTATAAAGGAAATCCTAGTCCTCTTTATATAGGCTATTATTAGATTCTGAGGAGAGTATGCTAGGTGGCCTATGAGTTGGATCTTTGTTTGGGGTTAGCAGTATCCCATACCTTTATGTCTCCTTGTTGAAAAACTGTTGAGAGATCCTTCACTATTTGTTTATGTGGAAAGCATAGATATTAAGAATCATCTCATCTATGAAGAAGTGCCAGTTCAGATTCTAGACAGGTAGGTTACGGACTTCGAAATAAGGAAGTGCCTTCAGTGAAGGTGTAATGGAGGAATCAGGTTACGAAAGTTATTACATGGGAGGTCAAAGTTGATATGATGAATAAATTACCCATATCTCTTTCCTTCTAGCTTAGGTCCAACATGAAGTATTTACTCCCAATATCTAGTTTTTTCCTTCAATTTCATGTTCTAAGTCAGCTATCATTACTTCCATGTCTATGCACCCATGCTAAGTATGTTCATTCCATGTTTAGTTTCAATATAACTTTTAAAGTCATATCTAGTTCATCCCAACCCTCATTTTTTGTGATAAAAACTCAGTTAGCCTAGAAAACTAGTCTATTTCAGCTTAAAATCTCAACTCTAGCCTTTATTTAAGGATGAATAATCCCAAGGGGAAGATATTATTATACCCCATGCTTATACTAGCCTAGGAACTCAACATAGCTCATTCATAGTTCATGTCGGTTATTAGAAACTCCTCATTTCATTATCAAGATTTAAATACTAAAAAAAATGCTTTGACCTAAACAAACATGATTTATTTAAACCATGAAACCGAACTTACATTTTTTTCTACATTTTTTTCTTTCTTAATTTTTGGTTCATTGCATTGATTTATATTCCAGCCTTATCGTATTTTATCCTATTATTGTATACACTCTTATACAAGTATATTCGATAATACTGACCTATTTTAGATGCATGTTATGATGTAATGCAAATATAGGTTTCCTCATTCAGCAATGAGGTTAATACAGAAGAAATGCATTAGATAGCTTGGTGAGTCCTCACCAGCCAGGGAGCAAGTTTTTTATTATTCGTATTTTCTTTTCTTTATGTTATGTTGAGGACTTTATAAGGGTTTGTCTGAGAAGTTTTCCTTGGTCCTTAGATGGTTTTACACATAGAATCTTATCCTCCTAGATTATGTTTCCTATTGCCCTTTTTTTGCAGACTTATAAACTATTCAGACTTTCTTTATGATATCCTAGTTTTCTTTTATA
>JBDJHY010489769.1:0-17290 GCA_039654485.1 Withania somnifera | reverse complement strand
TATGGATACTGCTTTTGCATATCACTCTCGATCTCCCAAGTAGCCTCTTTGACTGGATGGTGCCTCTACTACACCCTAACCAGTAGAATCTCCCTAGATTTCAACTTCTTAATATCCTTAGATAGCATTTCTACCGAATCCTCAAAAAAAGATGGATTCTCTTCCAACTGAACTAAATCCTCTCGATTAACATGAGACTCATCAAAATATACTACCGCAACATTGAAACATGGAAAACTGGATAAATAGCTAAAAACATAAGAGGCAAAGAAAAATGGTAGGCAACATCACCAACTCTCTCAAAACTCTCAAATGTTCCAATATACCTGGGACTAAGCTTGCACCACCTACAGAACCTCGTCACACTGTGCATAGGAGAAACTCTCAGGAAGAATCTTTCACTAACTCCAAACTCTAAGGAACAAAGCCTACAGTTAGCGTAGCTCTTATGACTACTCTTCAGTTCCCACAATCTATCCTAAATCAATTGAACCTAATCAAGAGAATCACACAATAGATCAACAAATTGGACTCTGGCCTCAAAGCCATCAAACCAACAAATAGGAGATCTACACCATTTACCATAAAAAGCCTTAAATGGTGCCATCTCGATGATAGAGTGGTAGCTATTATTATCAGGAAACTCAGCTAAAGTAAGAAGTTGATCCCAAGCATCCCAAAATCCAACACATAAGCCCTCAACATATCCTCTAATACCTGAAGAGTTTGGTAAAACTAACCGTCGATCTACAAATGAAATGCGGTGCTCAACTAGACCTCAGTTCCCAAATCGCGCTCAACAGATCTACAAAACTATAAAGTGAATCAGGTACTTTTTTCATAAATGATAGACACTAGAACACCATGCACTAAAACTACCTCACAAATGTAGATTTGTGCCACACGCTAGCATTATAAGAAGAGTGAGTGGACATGAGGTGAGCTAACTTAGTCAATTTGTCTACAATGACACAAACAATATCATGACCGCTTCTAGTCTGCAGCAAGCCGGAAATGAAATCCATAGTCACACGCTCCCACTTACAAGTCACTTAACTTACTGTAAGTTCAAACACTTAGATGCATACTCAACAACATGCCTCTTCATCCCATTCCACTAATACAACTGTCGCAAATCACAGTACATCTTAGATGCACCCAGATTAATAGAATATTAAGAGCTATAGGACTCACACAAGATGAAATATACCAAGTCACTAACTGGTGGTACACAAATACAACTATTATACCAAAGCTCCCCATCTCAATCAATAACATCCCTACTGGCCTCTCTAGCTAACACTTGATTACGAAGAGAAACTAAGTGTTTATTTAAAAATAACGCTGCTGAATTTGATCTAATAAGGACGATATGGACTCAACACAAGCTAAAACTCTCCTAGGGTATGATAGGTCCAATCTTACCAAATGACTAGCCAAAGATTGAATCTTTAAGGCCAATGCCCTCTCCAAAACCGATAAAGCTACTAAGTTACCTATACTGACCTTCTTCCGGATCAAGGCATCAACCACAATGTTTTCCTTGTTATGATGATAGAGAATGTTAATATCATAGTACTTCAGTATCTCGATTAACCTCCACTTCTCGAAGTTTAACTCCCTCAGGCTCATAATATAGTGAATACTACGATGGTCAGTAAAGATCTTACACTAAACCCCATATAAGTAATGTCTCTAAATCTTGAGCACAAACACTACTGCTGCTAACTCCAACTCATGACTGGGGTAGTGGAGATCATGAACCTTTAGCTGTCTCGATGCATGTGCAATCACTCGACCTTGCTGCATCAGAACACAACACAAACCAATACCAAAAGCATCACAATACACCAAAAAACTCTAACCCTGAATTGGCAAGGTCAAAACTGGTGCTAAAGTCAATAACTATTTAAGTCTCAAAAAGCCCAACTCACACTCCTCAGACCACTGAAAGGCCACATCTTTCTTGGTCAACCTAGTCAAGGGCGCCACAATTGATGAGAACCCTCGATAAAACACTGATAATAACTAGATAAACCAACAAAACTTTAAATCTCAGTAACAGAGGTTGGCCTCGGCCAATCACACACTGCCTAAATCTTAGTTGGACCAAATTTAGTCACATTCTTAGACACTACATGCCCCAAGAATGCAACAGACTCCAACCAAAACTCACACTTTGAGAACATGGTATAAAGACTATATTCTTAGTGTCTGAAGGATCAATCTCAAATACTATAAATGATCAGATTTACTCCGCGAATACAAAAAAATATCATCAATAAACACGATCATAAAATAATAAAAGTAAGGCTTAATCACCCTATGCATCAAGTGTAAAAATTCCACCTCTAACCTGTATGGAATAAAATATATTTAGTAATAACCACCATGAAGACCTTTACCGTGACCACCACCCCTACCATGCTAGCCACCCCTACGATAACCACCCTGTGCCCCACCTCTAGCCAATGGAATCATTAACCTTAAAGGCTGTACAGATTAAGAAGCAAGAGGATTAGTGCCCCTATGAGGAAAAGCTATGGCATAGTGGCCCACAATGCCACACTCAAAACACGACCCTGATGGCCCACTCTGTTGTGATCCTTTGCCAGAACCTATTTGACTACCATGCTGAGAAGATTCAGATCCTCAAAAAGTTTAGCTAGAGGAGGTGAAGAAACCTGTAATGAAGCCTGCACTAGCCTGTACTAGCCTGCTGGACTAATCCTATGCATAATGAGACTATCCAAGGCCCCCAAAATGATACCCACTATGACCTCCTTATTGCCAATACCTCATTTCATTTCTCAACCACTTCTCGTGATGAAGAATCTCACAAGTACCAGCATGATCAACTATGGCTTGGAATAGTCGACCATCAGAAACCAATAATGCTACTAACTCTCACAGTCTATTGCATAACCCATTAGAAAACCTGAAGACCCGGTTAGCCTTTGTAGGCACAAGTTCCACCCATACACAGATAACTATAGGAAACGGGCCTCATACTCTGGCACTGGCATGGAATCCAATTCAAGCTTGTTGAACTCTTCTCTCAAACATTCCCTCTTAGCCTTCAAGACAAATTTCCTCATGAATATCTTATAGGACTCAGCCCATGTCAACTGGAGTGAACTCGCTGGTCTGCAAGGAACAAAGGCTCTCCACCATTGCTTGGCTGTGCCATGCATATGGTAAGTAGTAAAAGCCACTCCTTGGGTATTTAGGATACCTATGTTACATATTCTCTCTTTACACTCCTTGATAAACTCATGAGCGTCTTTCCTGGAACTCCAATGAACCTAGGGGGATCTAATCTCAAAATCCTTGATAGGATATTCCACTCTGAATTTGTCATAGAAACATGTTACTCATCTTTCAGAACAACTGGTGTCGAAAGAACCTGAGGAGGTGAAAGAACAACTGTTGATGGTACAGGCTACACTGGATGCACCAGCTGGACAAGCTGAACGGTGAAATTGGTTGCACTAGAGGAACTGCATCTTTGGGATGTGCCATCGGTAGAGGAACCACCATAGGCATTGATCAACTGCCATAAGATGTTACGGATATCTGGAGAAGGTGCTGCAATATGTGCTTCAATAAGTGTTGCAATAGGTGTTGCAGGCACTACTGAAGTCTCAGGAGTAGAAGAAGGAGTAGGTACTTCCGCAAATGCTCTAGCAAGAGTTCTTATTATCTTTTAACTGCTGATGAACGTGTATAAGGAATCTACGAAAGAGTGATGACAATGAGCGAGAACTTTCAATAAACAATCAATAGTGTACGCACAACACATGATTCAAAAGAAGGAGTTACTTTCCTATATGTCACTATAGCCTCCCAAAGATAAGCCACAGACGTCTCCATGCCGATCCACAAGATTCTACTAGACATTTGTTCTGTACACTAAAATTGACCAACCTAGAACTATGATACAATTTTTTCATGACCTAATTTCTCAGATCATGACGGCACCACTATACCACCAGTAGGAGAACCAACCTGTAGCCCGAAGTCAAAGCGGGGGGCTACTACATTATTAGCAAAAAGCACGAGTAAAATATGTAAAATATAATGGAACGGAAAAATACTCATAATAGCAGAATTATAATGATTGGAAAAATTCCCAAAACCCAATATCAGTGTAACAAAATAGAACCTCTAAGAACAGAAGATAAAGCAAAAAGTATAATATAAATGTATCTCTGAAAGTACAAGGAGACTATCATGGCCTGATTTCTCGAATGATGATGGCACCTACTATACCACCAGTAGGAGAACCAACCCTATAGTCCGAAGCTGAAGTAGAGGACTACTATATCAATTGCAGAAAGCACAAGAATAGTAATCAAAGGATTAATCAATGAGGAAGTTTAAAAAATTGAGATAAATTCCCTAAAACCCAGTATCAGTGTCAAACGACCACTAAATACAGAAATAAGAAATCCAAAATAGATCTAATACAACTGTATCTTTGAAATACATAGAGATCAAATAGAAATGTCAAATCCGAAGAGAACCAGGTAAAAGTTGAATGCCAAGCTCACCCTGAATCTTTGAAGTAAAATATAACTGCACGAACAGTTGGCTATGATTATGGTTGAGAACTTGTACTTGGATCTACATGTTCAAGTGTAGTATGAGTACAAGCTACCAAAGCAACTGTACCAAGTAGTTTTTGAGGGTCCACTAGCCACATAACAATAATAAAAGCAGCAAATAACTGAATACAATAACAGGGGTCTTAGAAGCAATTAGTACATCAAGGAAAACTAGCTACACAATTAAGAATCAAATACAAGTAGACATGTACCACTAGCTAATCACACACTAGGATCTCAAGAAATGCAGGAAGGCGTACCCGGAATCCTTGCAACAATATATATGAATAATAATTCAATAATTCAAGAGTCAAAAGAAGAATAGAGGAGAACATGGATGGTATACCGGTAACCTCAAGTGAAAGAGTAATGACTAAATAAGTGTGTAAGGTACGAAGTACGACATAGCATGAAGTACCAATTAACCAACAATAACAACTAAGCAGTAATAGGAATAAATATGTAATAAAAATAAAAGCTGACAAGTCCCCCAAAAAGAAGGGCAGAGTACACAACAACATGCTCACCATAGGCCCCCCATAATGACCTAAGGGTACACTAAAGAAAATAAATGCGGAAAAATAAACACAATCATATGAAGTAACCAGTCATGCGTACGTATCTCTTTTGGTACTTGTAGACCCAGCAGGCAGATCCCATGGAAGGATAATATAAGTATTCCTTGTATATCATTCTTTTATCCTATACCCACCCTCCGTGTCAGCCGCAGCTCAGAGGCAAAGTCCATGGAGGTATCTCACCATGTACGATCTCTAACATTATCATGACCTCACATCCCAAATCATAGAGCCTCAAAGTTCTCAAGTTTAGCATCTCGTGCCTTATATCAATAATATCATCAAGCCCTGCTCGACAAGTCAAGGTGTTCAATGCCTATATATCATCGTATCACCAAACATCCTCAATATGTTGGGTATCATCATGTTTCCATAACCGATAGTGACATAAGTTTCAAAAATTTGTACTCACTACTGTAAGATGAGGGACACAATTCCCAGTGACTGTACTCGCTGTCGAATGGAGTCGGACTCAAGTCTCAGGATTTATTAGCAAAAAATAAAGTTTCCCTATGCCAAGATGTAAAGCCTGGACTAAAGTAAGTGAAAATAGTATTACCGGGTGCTCAATACAATTCCTAGGAAAAAATAAAAAAAAGACACTACTTATAATATTATTAAATATTCCAATTTATCAACTTATATCATTATTATTCATTATTATTCAAATCTGCCTCTAGCGTCTGTGGCCCAGTAATGAAGTGGTGATACTGACCCAACCCTAATGTACTCTCATTTGAGCCATAAGCCCAACCTCACATGTCATGAATGCACAACACATAAACATGTATACATATAAACATACGATCATATAATATCAACATCCTATACCCTGCACAAGTATCTCAAGTCAAATTCTAAGTCATAGGAACTGTAATGATCGAATGCCAAAATATGAAATATCAACATGGGATGGATGAAAGACCGGTAAAGGGTTACTATACGACCTCACTAACCAACCTATGGATTCTATTTAGTTCAGTTATTAAAGCTATAATCCCAGAGATAGCCCCACAGAGCCTACCTGTCATCAAATGATAAAGCACCCCAACTGATATCAAATGGTCTCGAATGATCTAAAACTTGTGTCAAAGTATTCGAATACGGGAAGAGCTTCAAAATAGCCTAGATAGATTCGACCATAACGGGGTCAAAGATTCAATCTTTATAGGTTTAATGTTGGAATCTTGATGTATTATTGATATTAGAAGTAGTGTATCCTCAAATAACAAAGAATTACTTGAGAATATACGGATTATGGAATGATTTCATCAATCCCAACAATTGAGGTTCATTAATGGAAGAACCCAAGAATTTAAGAAATAAAAAGAGAAGAAGGACTTATTGGAAGTAGTGACGGTGCAAGGAATCTTTTGAAACTTTTATCTTCAATGTTTGGGATGATTTTCCACAGGTTTATGCCTTTGAATTTGAGAGAAAAATCATTGTTTTGGGTTTTCTTAATGGAAGAATTAAAGGGACTGCAACAATTTAAAACTGCTGCAATTACCACTAGGGCACCTCCAGAGGTCGCTGGGGCAAGAATTTGGGGCGCAGTGGAGAAGTCACTGGGGTGAGTCCTTGGCTGCAAGGGCATCCTCGCAGGTGCGACCCTCCCCTCGTCGGGGCGGTCTGTGATACAGTTCAACACCAGCACAAATTAAGGACTCTAAGGGGTCTAAAATGAGTTTACCCAAGTCCAATCTCAATTAACCAAATATGTAAACAATATGGAGACGATATTCCAGATCTAATAGAACCGCTGAAATGGACATCTGAGGGCATTTAAGAAAAATGACCCCTCAAACCAAAGATATCCAAAAACGCACTACTCAACCAAGGTACTCAAAATCACAAGGGGCATACCACCAGAAACACTAACACTCTTCCTAGCCTAAATTCCCTATTTCGGAGCTATCAGAGGCATTTGAATTCCAATCCAACACTGAACCTCAAATTACCACCCAAGCTCCATTTTAGGCCATAAACTTAACTAAAATTCATAATTCGACATAAATTATAAACAAAAACTCATAAATACAAACTTAAGGTCAATCTTGACTTTGTTTGGCATTCCAGAGCTAACAAAATTATCAAAAATTAATTCTGAGCCCATCTTGAAGGAAAGTTGGCTTTTGTCAATGAGTACTTAGTTTTAGACTCTAAAATAGGAAATTTGGAATATTTTTCAACTAACTCGTCAGGGATCCGAGCTACCAGTTCTAGCAAGTCATTAATGACTCAAGGTAACTACTAAAATGCTCTAGAATACAAACCATCGTGCATTTATCATAAATGATCATGAGGGTCATTGTAACATCCCCTACTAATAGGACTTTCGTCCCCAAAAGTCAAGTAAAAACATGAAATAAATGGGAAGAGAATGTACCTGATGCCTCAAACAGTTGTGGATACTGCTTCTACATCTCACTCTCGATCTCCTAAGTAGCTTCCTTGACCGAATGGTGCCTCCACTACACCTTAACCACTGGAATATCCCTGGACCTCAACTTTCTCATATCCTTAGCCAAAATTTCACAGGATCCTCAACCAAGGATAAATTTTCATCTACTGTACTGAATCCTCCCGAATGACATGAGACTCATCGGGAATATACCTTCGCAACATACAAACATAGAATATCGGATGAATATCTAAAAGCATAGGAGGTAAGGACAACCTATAGGCAACATCACCAACTCTCTCCAAAATTTTATATGGTCTAATATATCTGGGACTAAGCTTTCCATGCCTAATGAATCTCATCACACCGTGCATAGGACATATCCACAGAAACACTTTATTGCTAACTCCAAACTCTAAGGCCCAAATCCTACGGCCATCTTAGCTTTTCTATCTTCTCTCTACTTTCCTTAACCTATCTTGAATCAACCAAACCTGATCAAGCGACTCGTGCAACAAGTCTGTAGACTGGACTTGGGCCTCAAAACTATCAAACCAACCAATAGGTGATCTACACCACCTACCATACAATGCCTCAAAAGGTTCCATCTCAATGCTGGAGTGATATCTGAGATGCAAACTCTTCCAATAAGAGGTACTGATCCCAAGCACCACCAAAGTCTGTCACACAAGCTCTCAACATATCCTTCAACACCTAAATAGTTTGTTCGGATTGACTGTCGGTCTGCTGATGAAATATCGTGCTCAAATAAACCTTGGTACCCAAGTCTTGCTGAACAGATCACCAAAACTACAAAGTGAATTGGGTGCCTCTGACGAAAATGATAGAGATAGGAACATCATGTAATATAATCACCTCACAAATGAAAATTTGAGTTAAAAGCTCATCATTATAAGAGGAATGAAGTACGCTTACTTGGTCGGCCTGTTAACAATAACCCAGATTGTATCGAACCCTCTGCTAGTTTGTGGTAACCCAAAAATGAAGTCCATAGTCATCTGCTCCCATTTCCAAACCAGAATAGTTAGTCGTTGCATCAAACCACCTGGTCTTTGATGCTCATACTTAACCTATTGACAGTTTAAACACTTAGAGATGTACTTAGCTTAAATTTAAGATGGATAATAAAAAGGTGACTTTTAATATGGTTTATTCGATAAAACATCCTAGTGATATGAGAAGGGTGTCCACAATTAATGCAATTGATGTGATTAATGTTTCTCCCATTAAGAAAAAGTTCATGGTGGAAGCACTAGTTGTGTTTATCATTAATCTTTATATTGATTGTATGAGGGAATATGAAGAGATTGAGAATAAAAATGTTATTATGCACCACAAAACCATAATATTTATTTGAAGAACAGAAGTGACTCTACAAGCAAAGCCATCTATTGAGGAACCATTAATTTTTGGAGATGAAGGCTCTACCCTCTCACCTAAAATATGTTTTTTGGAGCCGGTAATACATTGCCAATTATAATGGTAAAATATTCAATAGAGATGTAGACAGAGGCTCTTGTTTCAGTCTTAAGGAAGTCTAAGAGGTCATAGCTTGATCTATATATTATTAGGATTCCACCTAATAGTTACACTCATAAAATCCAGTTGTAATTGGACAACATACCCAATATTAAGCACCAAGGCACACTGAATCCACGTATGAAAGAGGTGGTAAAAAAGGAGATCATAAAGTGTCTTGAGGTAGGTATGGTTTACCTAATCAATGAGAGTAAATAGGTAAGTCGTATCTAGTGTTTTCAAAAGAAGGTTGGGATCACTATGGTCCCAAATAATAAGACTGAGTTGATTACCATGAGATCGATCACTAGTTAAAGAGTTTGCATGGATTTTTCATGACCCGATTTAGCGAATTATGATGGCACCTACTATTCCACCAGTAGGAGAACCAACCCTTTAGTCTAAAGCCGAAGCGGAGGACTACTATATCAATTACGAAAAGGACAAGAATAGTAATTAGAATATTAATCAATTTGGAGGTTTAAAAAATCAAAACAAATTCCCCAAAACCTGATATCAGTGTCAAACGAACCACTAAGTATAGAAACAAGAAACCCAAAATCATTTTAATACCATTGTGTCTCCCAAATACATGGAGATCAAATAAACATGTCAAATCCGAAGAGAAGCAGGTAATAGCCTGATGCCAAGATCACCCTAAATCTCTGAAGTAAAATATAATTGCATGAACAGCTGGTTGTGATCATGTTCGAGAACCTGTACTCGAATCTACACATGTACAAGTCTAGTTAGTATGAGTACAAGCTGCCGAAGCAACCCGTACCCAGTAGGCTTCGAGGGGCAACTAGGCACATAGAAATAAGAAAAACAGTAAATAACTAAATCCAATAATAAAGGTCAAAGAAGCAATTAGTACAACAACAAAAAAAAACAATCTACGCAATTAAGAATCAAATAAAAGTAGACATGTATCATTAGCTAATCACATACCAGGATCTCAGGCAACGCAGGAAGACATACCAAAAAATCATTGCAACAATATATGTGAATAATAATTCAATAAATCAAGAGTCAAAAGAAGAATAGAGGAGAACATGGATGGTATACTGGTAATCTCAAGTGAAAGAGTAATGACTGAATATGAGTGTAAGGTAAAAAATCCCACATAACATGAAATATAAATTAACCATCAATAAGAACTAAGAAATAATAGGAATAAAAAAGTAATGCAAATAAATATTGGCAAGTCCCCTAGAAAAAAGAGCAGTGTGCATAACAACATGCTCACCTACAGGTCCCCCATAATGACCTAGCAGTACACTAAAGAAACCAAGTGCAAAAAAGTAAACACAATTAAATAAAGTAACCAATTCTATGTACGCATCTTCTCTGGTACCCGTAGGCCCAGCAGGCAGATGGCTAACCTAAGTATTCCCTATATATATCTCATTCATCCTATTCCTTCTTCCGTGTCAGCCATAGAAGAAGCAAAAGGTCCATCGAGGCATTTCACCGTGTACGATCTCTAACATCATCATGACCTCACATCCCAAATCATAGAGCCTCAAAGATATCAATTCTGGCATCTCATGCCTAATATCAATAGTATTATCCAGCCTTGACTGATAAGCTAAGGTGTTCAGCGTCTGTATATTATCGTATCACCAAACATCCTCAATAAGGCGGGTATCGTCATGTTTCCATAACCGATAGTTCTATAAGTGTCAAAAATCTTTACTCACTATTGTAAGATGAGAGACACAAGTCGTTGGTCTCAAGTTCTAACATGTATTAGCAAAAAATAAAGTTTCCCTATGCCAGGATGTAAAGTCTGGACTAAAGCAAGTGAAAATAGTATTACCGGGTGCTCGATACAATGCCAAGTCAAAAAACAGTTAAAAATACGTTACTTATATTATTATTAAATATTCTAATTTATCATCTTATATCATTATTCATTATTATTACTCAAATCCTCCTCTAGCATTTGCAGCTTCGTAATCAACCTTTGATACTAACCCAGCCCCAATACACTCTCATCGGAGCCATAGGCCCAACCTCATGTGTCATGAATGCACAACAGATCACCACGTATACATATAGACATATGAGCATATAATATCAATATCACATGCCCCCCACAGGTATCTCTAGTGAAATTCTAAGTCACAATCACAGTATTGATCGGATGCCAAAATATTAAATATCAACATGGGATGGATGAAAGAAAAGTACAGGGTTACTATACGACTTCACTAACCAACCCATGAATGCTATTTAGTACAGCTATTAAAGCTATAATCCCAGAGATAACCCCACAGAGCCTACCTGTTATCCGACGATAAAGTGTTGCAAGTTCGCGAATAACACCCCAACTGATATCAAATGGTCTCCAATGATCTGAGATTTACGTCAAAGTATTTTATATGTCAATATAAGTCTAACGGTGTATTTTATGCTAAGTTTTGGAATGGGCTTAAAATCGGGCCTAAAACGGGCTTGCGAGGCTCGCTTACCAGAACTAAAAAAACTTCACTTTGAGGTCCCTAAAGTCATTAGTTACCCATGATCCAACATTGAGTATAATTCAAGTGTTGGAAGGGCTTCAAAATAGCCTAGATAGATTTGACGCTAACGGGGTCAAAGATTCAATCTTTATGGGTTTAACGTTGGAATCATAATGTATTATTTATATTAGAAGCAATGTATCTACAAATAATGAAGAATTACTCAAGAATATACAGATTATGGCATGATTTCATCAATCCCAATAATTGGGGTTCATTAATGGAAGAACCCAAGAATTTATGAATTAAAAAGAGAAGGACATACCAGAAGTGGAAATGGTGCAAGGAATCTTTTGGGACTTTTATCTTCAATATTGGGATGATTTTCCATAGGTTTATTTCTTGGAATTTGATATAAAACTTGTGTTTTGGGTTTTTTAAACCGAAGAAGTGAAGGGACTGCAGCTATTTAAAACTGTTGCAATTTCTGCTAGGGCACCTCCAAGGGTCGTTGGGGCGACCTCTACAGGGAAAGAATTTTAGGGGAAGGGGCGAGTCATTGGGGTGAGTACTTGGCTATAGGGGTGGCCTCGTAAGTGAGACCCCCCTCGCCAGGGCAGTCTGTGCCTGCAGTAGCATACCAGCACAAATTAAGGACTCTGATGGGGGTCTAAAATGAGTTTCCCGAGTTAAATCTCAATAAAAAAAATATGTAAACAACATGAAAACAACATTTTGAATCCAATGGAATCATTAAAAAGTCCATACGAGATCATTTAAAGAAAATTATCCCTTAAGCCAAAGATAGCCAAAAATGCACTACTCAACCAAGGTACTCAAAATCACAACGGGCAGAGCACCAGGAACACCAACATTCTACCTAGCCTAAATTCACCATTTTGGAGCTTCTGGAAGCATCTAAATTCTAATCCAACACCCTGAACATCAATTTACCACCCAAGCTCCACTTTAGGCCATAAACTTAACTAAAATCTACAATTTGACATAAATTGCAAACAAAAACTCTGAAACACAAACTTAAGGTCAATCTTGACTTTGTTTGGCATTTTAAAGCTAAAAAAATTATTGGAATTTATTTCTGAGCCCTTCTTGAAGGAAAGTTAACTTTGGTCAATAAATACTTAGCTTTAAGCTCTAAAACAGGCAATTTGATTTATTTCTCAATCGCGTCGTTAGGGATCTGAGCTACCAGTCCCAGCAAGTCATAAGTAACTTGGGGAAACTACTGAAATGCTCTAAAATTCAAAATGTTTTGCATTTATCATAAATGACCATGAGGTAATTACAGGATTATAAGAAGCTAAACATATGGACTTAGAAAGACTGTTTTCCTTTACTATTCATGGATCATATGTTGAACAGATTGGCATGCAGAGGGTGGCACGATTTTATAGATGGGAACTTTGGACATAATTAGATCTTTATTTCACCTGAGGATCGATAGAAGACTACCTTCCCTTATCTATATAAAACTTTTGCATTCCGGAGGATGCCATTTGGACAATGCAATGTACTGGAGACCTTTCAGTGTTGCATGATGTCCATCTTTAATGACATAAAAGTGTTCATGGATGAATTTCTCATGGTGGGTAATTTGTTTGATGGTTGTTTGGACACTTGGACGAAGTGCTTAAACATTGTAAGGAGACCTACTTGGTAATTAACTGGGAAAAGTGCAATTTCATGTTAAGTGAAGGTATAGTGCTTGGTCATGGGATTTCACCTAAGCATATTAAGATAGAATGGGAAAAGGTTGAAATTATTGCAAGGTTTCCACCTCCCATTTCTTCAAAGGGAAGTAGAATATTTTTGGGGCATGTTGGGTTTTATAGAAGGTTCATCAAGGATATCTCAAAGAATTCACACCTTATATGAAAGTTTCATGAGAAATAGGTGAAGTTTAACTTTGATGAGGCATTCTTGAAGTCTTTTGAATTTCTTAAACAGATATTGGTAACCATCCCAATTATTATTGCTCCAGACTAGTCTTTTAATTTGAGGTAATGTATGATGCTAGTGTTGTATAGCTAGGTGTACTCCTAGATGAAGGCCCAAAAAGAATTTTCATCTGATATAATATCTCAACCAAGTACTTAACCTTTCCTAAAGGAATTACACAGTAATAGAGCAAGAATTTCAGTTGTATTTTTTTCCTTTATGAAATTCAAATCTTACTTGCTGAGCACAAAGGTGATTGTGCATACAGACTTTTAAAATACCTCATGAGAAAAAAAGATTACAAGTCAATACTAAACCATTGGATCCTTATTTTTAACTAATTGGACTTTGAGGTAATTAATAAAAAAAGGGACTATAATCAAGTGGCGAACCACTTGTTCATGTTGTAGAATAATGAGAGAAAAGAAGATGATCTTTCTATTGATTATGCTTTCCTGATGAATAGTTGTTGGCTGCATCACATGATCATATCCCATGGTTTATAGACTTATCCAACTTCCTCTATAATGACTAATTCTTGAAGATTTACTCAAAAAAGAAAAGTTTTCACATGATGTAAGGAGGCACTTTTAGGATGATCCATATCTTTTAAGGGTGTGTATCGATAATGTGATTATGAGATGCATTCCTAAGGCGGAGATAATGAGTATTATGGAGGCTTGATACTTTTCTCCTATTAGGGATCACTAAGTGGTATTCTAAATGTATAAAAGATCTTACAATATAGGTATTATTAGTCCATAATTTACTAGGATGCACTTGATTATGTTAAATCATTTGATAGATACCAGTGGCATAGTTGGATTTTAAAGAAGTAGGACCTGCCCCTACCCTTTATTTTTGAAGGGCTTTCTATGAGTTTACATGGGATGAAGTACATACTTATTATGATAGATTATGTGTCCAAGTGGGCATTACCATTTCCAAACAATAAAGGAAAGAGTATGACTGCATTCCTGAAAAGAAACATCTTTTCACACTTTGGCACCCTAAGAGCAATCATTTGTGATGGGGTATACCTATTTTTGCAACCAATTATTCGGTGAATTTCTTGATAAATATGGCATGAAAAATAAGGTCGAAACACCATACTATCTACAAACTAGTGGGCAAGTGGATGTCTACAATAGAGAGATCAAGACAAATTTAGCAAATAATATCAATGCTAATTGAATAGATTGGTCTAGGTAGTTGATGATGCTCTATGGGCATATTGTACTACTTCAAGGACCCTATATGTATAATTCCTTACCATCTTGAAGAAGATCACATGTCTGTATAACTAGAGCATAAGGTAATGTGGGCTTTATAAAGCTTAATATGGATTAGAGAGAAGCCTCTAACTTGAGGCTTGATCAATTAAATAACCTTCATAATTTTCCTCTGGGGACTTATGAGAATGTTGTAATGTAGAAGGAGATTGTGAAACTGTATCATAACCGAATGATTGAAAATAGATAGTTTAATCTCATTAGTTTGTTCATGTTGTTTAACTCTAGACTTCGCGTGTTTCCTGATAAGCTATTATCCAAGTGGTAGGACCATTCACTGTAGCACGTGTTTTTACATATTACAATTGAATTTAAGATAAAAATGGCCACAAATTCAAGGTAAACAAAAAGCATATTAAGCACTAATTGAGAGCTACTCATATATAAAGGTAATTGAGGAGATCATCGTTGATGAAGTTCTAGTAATTAAGGGACCTAAATCTTGCCGCAATGTTAAATCAAGAGATACTTGGGAGGCAACTCAAGATTTGAAAATGTAATAGTTATTTTTTTTTATTTCTATAGTGTCATAGTTTGGTTGATGAATTTAAGGAGTTAGGAATGTTGAAATATGGAAAAACCAGAAAATTAAAGTCCTACGAAGCCTGGAATGGACCGTAGAAGCATCACATGGCATGTGGGACTTGTAGTGGAAGGGTTAAGAAAACAAAGATATAGGTCCACAACTAGCTCCATGAATTGTAAAACCTTGGTATGGCTTGTTGGCTAGTTCGTATACCCTAAATAAGTCACTAGGCCTCTATAAAGGGTCATACAAACTATCAGCTTACCTCAAGGTCCATGCTCTGGTTCGTTGCAACTGAGTTTGTATAAGTTTTACAACCTGACTCGAATGTGATCAATGGACCACCTTCTCAAATTAAATAAGATTTTTACCCATTTCTTACAAAGTGGCTACATTTATTTCATGAAAAATAATTTAAAACTCCCTCTCACTACAATGATTCATAATCAACTATTTCTCCAACCACACACCCAAAATTATCCTAATCATCATAAATTATGCAAAATCCAATACCTAAAATTGCATTCCTCAGTGTTTAAAGCATAGAAGTTGGTTCACTAAAACCTTGTATTTTCCTCTTTCTTCCCAACCCATATCAACGGTGCTTTCAAAGTAAGTAAATCTACTTTATGTCTATTTGATAATGTTATCATGATTCATGGGTTAGGGTTAGAAATTTCTATAAAAGAACGGCGATAAGCTAGTGTGAAATAGATGAGTACTAAATTCGATGCTCTATTTTTGTTGACCATGTTGTGATAATAGGAGTGATAAATGAATTGGTGGATTATGTTTCATGCATATAGGGAGGTTTTTGAATTTGAATTGTGAAATTTAATGATTAAATCATGTCCATAATTGTTAAACATATGCTACACTGCATGGATTGTTGGTCCCGGTACTCTACACCCTTTGAAGTTGCAGGCATTATGATTTTATGGAACTTCAAAAATGAAATTGAAGTCATTTTTCCAACCCATCTCCCAAATTATACCCTAACTTATAATTGGCTAAAGTCTGAGTAGTCCATCTCTATGCTTAAAAGTAAACATAAGGACTCAGCATATGTTGCATGTTCAATGATTGTATTGATGTGATAAATCTTAATGGGAGTAAAATATTGTGGAATTCACTTTATATTGGGATTTACGCACTCAGGAATCACCCCTTATACTCGTAAATCCAATTCAAAGTTATTTTGACAATCCCAAACTCCATATAATTTAATAATTGAATGTGTGAAACATTATTAGCTAATTCAATGGCTATACACTTAAAGCCCTTCACCTGGATTCAAGAAAAAGAATTACAAACGATACAAGGATTATATATGAACAAAAATCTCTTGTTGGAGTCATGAAGCTCAAAGGACAAATCTTTGTGTGGAGAGTAGTTAGGAAAAAGGAGGTCAAAGAGGAAGTTTGTCATGTCCTGAGCCTACACCCTGGACAAGACTTAGTATTTGAGACTATAGAGGACCCCCAATATAACCCTTGAAATACTTTCATAAGCATACTACTTATAAGAAAGAATTAAAATCAATTAGGAACTCAAAAAATATGAATAAAGAGGATAAACATAAAAGTTTAGGCCCAAAGGGCTAACATGGTCATAAATTATTTGTCCAAAAAGCCTCTAATACAATAAATTTTTATACTAGGACAAGGCCCTTAATTGATACAAAACTAAAATAACTATCACAAATAAGGAAAATCACTACTGAAGAAGCCCCCTAAAATTAGGAAGAGATTAACTACTACTGTACTTGTGACTGAGATGAAGAGCTTTTAGCCATGAGTTTGGGAGTGATCACCTATATCTACATCACATGAAAAATATAGGTAAAATAATTATTCAACTGGTACAGGGGATGTACTGAGTATGTAGGCATGCAAGTACAAATGATTTTAAAATGTA
>JBDJHY010489659.1:6858-17294 GCA_039654485.1 Withania somnifera | reverse complement strand
TAGGAGTCTCCAGCACATATTCAGTCAAAGGGATCTAAATTTGATATAGCAATGCTTGACTGAGTTTCTAAAGGATTATAACATGACTATTATCTACCACCCAAGTAAATATAATACATTGGTTGATGCCTTGAGTAGGAAATTGGCTAGTATGGGTAGTGTTTCTTCGATTTTTGTAGAGGTACGACCTTTGGCTAGGGAGATTCAAAGTTTGGAAAATAGTTTGGTTCTCTTAAAGATTTTGGATAAATGTGGTTTCTTTGCTTTTATTGAGTCTGAATCTTCTCTTATGGAGAAGATTAAGGAAAAACAGTTCCAAGATAAAAAAAGTTTCACATAATTAGAGATAAAGTATTAAGGGGAGATGAAGAGGAGACTTTTAACTTAAAGGGTGTTTCAAGGATTGATAGTAGGGTATGTGTTCCCAAGGTAGGTGATTTGACTAGTTTGATCATAATAGAGGCACATAATTTGAGATATTCCATTCATACAAGAGCAGAAAAGATGTACCATGAATTGAGATAGCACTACTAGTGGTGTGGCATGAGAGAGATTTACATAAGTTTATAGTTAGATGCTTAATCTAATAGAGAGTTAAGTTAGAGCATCATAGGCAAGGTAGAGTGTCATAGAGAATGTCCATTCCTTCATGGAAATGGGAGCGTATTTCCTTATATTTTTTGTGGGATAAACTAGGACCATAGGTGGATTTTACTCTATGTTGTAGATGATGGATAGATTAACTAAATCCACCCATTTCATTTCGTTCAAGGTTGATTACACAGCGAAGAAACCTCTGTCAGATTGTCCATTTACATGGTATTCCTGTTTCTATTATTTTGGATCAAAAATCTTTTTTCACTTTGCACTTATGGAAAGCATTACAACACGGTTAGGGTAATCATCTAGATATGAGTAGAACCTTTCATCCTCAGACCAATGGCCAGTCTGAGCGAATGATTTAAGGTTCAGAGGATATACTTCGGGCCTATGTTATATATTTTGGAGATCATTGCAATAAGCATTTTCCTTTGGTGGATTTTTCTTATAACAACATTTATTACTCCAATCTCATATGTCCCCTTCTAAGGCATTATATGGTAGGAGATGTAAGTCTTTTATGGTAAGTTTGAGTATTGGTTAGTGAGAACCAAGAAAAATGCTTCAGTAATAATTCAGTAGAAGAATCGTCCAGTTTCAGAGGCTACATGGGAGATTGATTCTGACATGAATGTCAGATATCCACTAATTTTTTAGGCTTCAGGTAATTTTTATTTCTTTAAGTTCGTTGTCGAAAATGATTTTTTTTGGTGGATGATGTAATGACACTAAAGGTCATTTTTGGTGTTTTTTTATAAAATTATCATTTAACCTTTTCAAGGGTTGCCCAAGTAACATTTATTTAGTTGGCCGGGTTAGTTTTCAAATCTGACCTAAGAGTTGCAAATTCTAAGAATTTTTCAGTTTTTGAAGCTTTTTTGTTGAAATAGTTGACTTTGGACCTCATTTTGAATTATAAGTCTCAAAATGGAATTATGTTAGTTCCAGTAGCTCAAGATATGGAAATTGAACTAGAGGACCTTCTCTTTTAGTTCTAGGCTTTTGTGTTAGATTTAGCTCATTTGGCGGGAAAAAGTTGAGTTTTAAGGCAAAGTATGATTTTGGTCAACATTTGAGGATTAAGTGTTTGTATATGAGTACGTAAATTCAGTTTTGTTTGGGATGTCGAATTTGATCTAGAAAAAGGTTTCGGTAGTGTTCAATAGGTTTTGCATATATTTTAATATTTTAGAGTATGTTTATATATTATTGACCATAAGCGATAGTAGGTCAAAGAGACCTCAAATCCAAGTTTAGATGATTTCATTGAGTTTTAAATGTTGTTTACACTCGTAAAACATATATGGATAGTATATTTTGACTTCTAAACAGTACTTGAAAGACCATTTTATGTTTTACCAAAAGTCTGGCAAGTTCCTGGACCACACCACGGGTTGTGGTGCACTTTCATGGGCCATGGTGCCCTTTATGGCCCAATTGCAGGAATTTTGTTTTTTGCTTACATTAAGGGATTTTGGTCTTTTACATACTCCTAAGTCCATATATAAGTCTTTCACATTATTCTACCCCATTTTTATGTTCCAAAACCCTTATTAAACATGTTAGAAGAGATTTTTTTCTTTGAGAAGATTTAAATTACAAAGCTTGCAAAGATCCAACACTTTTGATAAGTTTTTCACCACAACACCTATTATATATGGGATTCTAAGAATGAGTTCATCCTTATTTTATATGATTTACAGGAATTAATTTGGGGAATTATAACCCATACCTTTAATGAATAAATAGATATTTTTACTATCAAATTGAGCCTAATTTTTTAATTAAACTTGATAATTGATATCCCAAGCTATGAGTACTTGAATTTCATGAAAACTTCCCAATTTTGAAACTAATTTTTGGACTTGAGTTTTTGAGTAAATTATTGGACCCAAGTTAAAGTATTTCAATATGGGTATATTTTTTTTTGTAGGAAATTAATTATTTAATAGATCTTGTAGGTTTGGAAGCTTGGCGTAAGGGAAGGGCACTGGCTTGATTGGATATTACTCTGTTTAAGGAAAGTAGAGGCTTAAACCTATTACAATGCACTGCATGATTATTCTTATATATTATTTACTTTTAATTGAGAGTAATAGAGATTATTTGAAAGTTTCAACGTGGGCGAAGTGGAGAGTATTCGCTCAGGCACTAGAGTCAATCATAAGGAGGTTAAAATCAACGATTGAAAATTAGTAAATATTTAGTTCGTTAATCCTTCCATTTGTATAAGGATTTTTATGGCCTTGTGATGCTTATGAGATGTTATCTTATATTCCATTAGTTCCTTACTTGAGATTGTTTCCTTGAAAGGCCTTGGCTGAATCATTGTGAAATATCATTTATTATTTGCCCATAAGAAGGCTTCTTGACCTACTTTCCATGATTTATTCCTTTATTGAGTTGTACACCCTTGAGTTGATTGTTTGAGACTCACTTGATTCCTCTTTGTAGTAGTGCCCATGAGTGGCCTTGTTGATCTATGGTGTGATATTTCTTCTGTTTATCATGATGTGCTTATGAAATTTATCAAATATTAGTGCATATTAATTAGTACATGACTAAGGGGCATATGATGATATTATTGAGAATAAGATGTTGCCAAAGTGTGATTTTTAGTATGGTCTTGGTATATATTTAAAAAGAAATACAAAGAGGAATGTAATATAAAAAGAATCAATGTGGTTGATGTGTGGTTCCTGGTATTTCCATGATATTAATATTTATACTAAAGAAATGTGGTTGATGGGTGATTTTCGGTATTACCAAGGTATGGGAGATAGAATTGCATTTAATCCCATGACATTGCATTATATTACGTTGCACTTACATTCTTTTTTACTTGGTTGATGTCATATTTTGTGAGCTTGCAATCATGGTTTATCTCTCTCACTCACCTATATATTGTTGATTTATTCAATTTCGTTGCACCATATTTCTCATTAATTTTAATTCTTATTATTGTTGGATTTTGGTACTTGAGTTTGGACATATGAAAGTATTGATGAAAAGCATGTCACCCGATCTTGCCAAATTTATTATTTAATAGACCTTGTGGGTTTGGAAGCTTAACGCAAGGGGAAGACACTGACTTGATGGGATATTACTTCATTTAATGCAAGTGGATGTTTGACCCCATTACAAATCATCGTAGTATCTTTGTTATGTATTATTTACTTATAATTGGGAGTAATGAAGATTATTTCAGGGTGTCAGTATGGGTGAAGTGATGACTATTCACCCGTACACTAGAGTCAAGCATGCAGTGTTAAAATCAAGGAATACAAATAAGTAAATTTTGATTTCTTTTATCCTTCTATTTGAGTAAGGATTTATATAGTGTTGTGATGCCCTTGATATGTTATCTTATAATCCATTAGTTCCTTACTTTAGACTGTGTCCATGAGAAGCCTTGGCCGAATTATTGTGATATATAATTGATTATTTGCCCGTGCAGGGGACTTGTTGACCTACTTACCATGATTTATTTCTTTATTGAGTTGTACGCCCTTGAGTCACTACTTTGAGACTCACTTGATTCCTCTTTGGTTTGGTGCTCATGAACAGCTTTGTTGATCTATGGTGTGATATCTCCTTTTTTTCTCATAAATTGCATATGAAATTTCACATACATTAATGCATATTAATCATTGACATGGAAAATGAAAGGGGCATATGATGATGTAATTGAGAAGACCATGTGACCAAAGTGTGATTATGGTATTTTCTTAGTATGTAACTAAAAAAAAGACAAAGAGGAAGTGACATATATGGATGATGTGTGATTCCCAATATTGCCATAATATTAATGTAATATAAAATTGGAAATGTGGCCAATATGTGATTACCAATATTTTCATGATATTGATATTTGATACCAAAGAAATATGGCTGATGTGGGATTTCTAGCATTTCCAAGGTATGTGAGAAAGGCTAGCATTTCATCCCATGATCTTGCAATGCATTGAATTATACGTACATCAACTACTACTTGATCGATATTATATTTAGTAAGCATGCCTGTCATGGAGTATCTTTATCACTCACCTATATTTTTGAGTTGTTCTCTTTGGTTGCACCATATTTCTCCTTAATTTTAATAATCCTATTATTGTTTGATTTTTGTACTTGATTTCGGACATGTGAAAGTATTGATGATAAGCATGGCACCCAATATGTCCAACCAAGGGTTGAGGTGACGGTATTTCCTTGTCTTGCTAGTTAGGCATGATGTGGCAAAATTTCCCCATTTGCCAGTTAAGTCTGATGTGGCGGAATTGTCTAGTCTTGCCAGTTAAGTCTGATATGGCTAGTGGTATATGTCTTATCTAGACTCCATGGGTCTTGATCATGCTGTATAGTGGTAGCTATGTATGATGAGTGATTACTTATTGTTGCACTAGTATTATATGATATTTAAATGGTATGGTAAGCGCCTCTTGGTTATGATGAATGAATGAGAAAGGTTATTAATGAATGATGATGATATAAGATAGATAAAACAATTATAATAAGATGATTATGCATTGGTTCTGAGATGGATGAGATTGATATTTATAGGTTATTTACCTTGGCCTATTCTTATTAGTATTTATTTCATGAGTTTGTTTCTCGGTTGTGTAGGAGAAACCCTTCCTACCTAGTGGGACTGTTGGAATGGGAACTGATCGAGGTTCAGTGGACTCCACTTATGACTCTTTATCATAATGAATGGGTTTCATCCTATGAGTTATGAAATGGAAAGGAGAGGGAGGACGCCTTTGAATGGGCTAACGATGGGGGTTCTATGTTTGATATGAATTTAGTGGTTTCACTTGAGTATTGATACATTATTGAGTTGACTGGTAACACCTTATTGATATTGTCTTGATATGAACTGAGATTCAGTTGCAATTGACACTCCAATTTGTTTTTTCACCAATGGTTCATCCTGAGATATTTGTTGCTATTATCATTAATAACACTCAAACTACACTTCCTTCTGAAGTATAAGCGATCGTTGTCAAAATATAAAACCCTACTAGGTTGGGGTCGATCCCACAGGGAATAGGGTATCGGGTATACTCCCACCAATAGTAGCTAATATTTAGTGCTTCTTTCTATATATAAAAGGAAATTAAAAAAAAAGGATTTATTGTATCACAATATTCATTGTCATTGTTAGTGATTATTGATGGACTTAAGTGTATTGTTGACCAAGGTTCATGTTTACTATGGCTCAACCAACCTTTGGATTGTAATCTTTATACAGTTACGTAATCTTTCCTAAACATAGAGTCATATACAAACACAATGCTATTTAAGTGTTTTTCAACCTTTAATCATAAGCATATCTCTTTTAAATCGGGTTAGGGTTATGAAAGAGTGCATTGTATTTATCGTGGTAACTCAAGATGACTACTCTTGCTATAGTAGAGACCATTAGACGAGGATTAACACCTCGATCTCTAGTAGCACAATCTCAACTGCTACTTTCAACCATAGGTTTAGTGCTAGTTAAACATAGGTGTGTTCTAGTGTTTTCAACCACTAAAAGCCATTTATTATGTATAGATTATGTTTATACGGTGGAATAGATGCAACAACCCTATGTATATTACAATCCTAATGCAGTTTAACCCATGGTTCCCACAACCCTAGGGTTGAGGTGTTAGCCCACCATTGAGATTATCCTATAATAATGACATCATAAAGTAATGAATAATATACCATAGAGTTAAACATCCAAATGATTGTAGAATAATGATCAAAGAATTCAACACTTGTCTACTTTGAATAATATGGGCATCAAACCCTAAAAACCACAAGTCTCTCTAAATATTTCTCTCTCTAAAATATATGTAAGTAATTATTCCCTTAAAAGTATGCTAATTCTGCTTTTTATAGAGTATGGGTGTAAGTGAAATAAAAGAAACTCGGATTGGGCCTTTGTTTAATTTGGGAAAGACATCAGACTAATCGCCTGGTGGCAGACGGAATGTCTGGTGTTTCGTCTGTCACCTCCTATTTCTAGTAAGTTTTGCACAAGATGTCACCTTTTGGGCGAGTTGTCTCCTATCATACTGTACATCAGTTGGAACCACCTGGTTTTTTTTTCCTTAACCAGTGAAGCATCAGATAGGTGGTCATATCAAGAGAGTTGTCTGCTTCAGACGGTTCGTTTGTTCCATTGCCTGTCTGAGTTATTTTAGCTAGTGTTGTTCTTGTTTGGTGGTTGAGTTAGACGATTCATCTGGTTGTAGATGAAGCATTTCTTACTTATGTAAAACTGCCCTTTTTTGTATAATTGCTTCAAACTTCTTCATATTAACTTAACCCTGCAAATACTCAATTAACACATTAAAAACCACTGTATCACTCAAGAAAATGCTCAATTTTTAGGGTTTTAAGTGCACAATGTGACGTAAAATGCCATCAAATTAACACCCTCAACCTAAAACATTTGCTTTTCCTCGAGAAACAACAGAACTAGTACACATCAAACTCTTAAAACACCCTTGGTACGTAATTTATCTCAGCATAATGATTCATTGGGCGTCATCTCATATCAACTAACTACATCTATTCACACACTGCCACTTTTTGACTTTTTTGACTTTTTTGAGTAACACATTAAAAGACCTATCAGAAGGCTTATATCCCCTAGACTATAGCATTAACTTATTCACAATTGATCAAAGTATCAACTTGCTCTCACAATAAAGAAGTCCCACACACAATGAGATTTATGTTTATTGGGAATGGGAAAGTATCCTCTCACACTCAAAAATAAATCAAATTGTATACACAATAGTCATAGGCTTGTCTTTATCAATTACAACTTAGTGTTCAGTAAGATGACCTGAATCACGTCAGGACTTTATTTGGCTTATAATTTCAATTTGAGTGCTGGTAGGGCATGATTTGGGAAGTTAGTTACTATTTCAACTTGTTTTGTTAGCCTTCTTTCATCATTTTTTTATTACAGTATCCTTTTCCTTAACAGTTGACCTCGAGTCCCTTTATTGTATAGCATGAAATTTCCTTTTTATTCCTTTACTTTTCATGATTTTTCTTTTGGTTGCTTTACCCAACATTGATGAACATAAGTCTTTTGTAATAGATAGTTTTAAGGTAGCCACCCTCAACCTAAAGTCAAACTTAGGTTGAGGACACATTACTCACTACCGAATTAGTGCCAAGATACACTATTACCACGTGTTGTTTTGTGGTGTTTTCTACCTAGCCAACCTAGACTTGGGTTACAATGCCCACTTCTAAGTTTACAATATTCAATAGGAAATCGGCCACAATAAAAAACTTTTTGTTTCATTCTTTCCTTTTAGCGGGTGCATAGTTTGTTTTAGCAGGTAAAAAAGGGTTCAACTTGAAAACTCAGAAATTGTTTGGTGACTCTTTTTAAGGCTTTAGTGACGTATCAAAGAAGGCCTAGGATCATTTTCATAACAACCTACTTTCAACTTAGTTACAATTTGACCAGGTAAGTTCTAGATATCATATGCACAAAAGATTACACAAAAATTACTCTCCCACACTTGCAAGTATATACTTATTTCCATTCAAACTTATTGAGCAGATGGTGTAGGGAAATAAAAATACAATCAATAGTAACACCCTTAATGTACCACAATTGTAGAATAACATACAATCAACACTTGATCGAAACTAATAAATAATTGAATGTTGAAATTACCGATATACATGAGTATTGATGTTTAATGGAGTACATTAGGAAATAAAAAAAATTAATAAATCAGAATAAATATTAAAAAATACATCAAAATAAACCTCAAAATGCCAGTTCTCCTACATAGCATGCCAAAGGGAAAAGATTCTGGCAACAAAAACTCTCAGATGTACCAAAATAATCAAACCAAAAACTAGGTACACCCCCCTCCTAGAAAGAAATGGTGCATTGTCCCCAATGCATGACAAATAAAAGTGCTTTTAAAATATAAATAGAAAGTGTACCTGGATGTTAGGAAGAATTGGGTTGCCTCCCAATAGTGCTTGATTTAATGTCGCGGCACGACGAATTTTTCATGTGCTTTCTTAGACTACCTCAAGTAATATTCTCCCAAAAAAATGCACTGTCCCAATAGGCTCGTGGAATTTCTTGAGGCACTGCCCATTTAATTTAAACCTTCTATGCTTTTTATTTTCCACCTCTACTGCTCTTGATGGAAAGGGTTTTGACTAGGTACGGGTCAGACCATTTTGACTTTAGCTTCCCAGGGAATAGCCAAAAATGTAAATTGAATAACAACACAAGACCTCCTGGGTTGAATTCCCACTGCTCAATCCATTGATCATATATTGATGCCCTTGCATATGCCTTGGTACGAAACTCCTCCAATTCATTGATTTGGTCTAACGGTAGCTTGGTGGAAGCATCTTAATTTAAATTCACCCTTTTCATAGCCCATACTACATTGCGCTCGAATTTTACATGCAAATAATAGGATTCTCGTATACCAGTTGAAAAGGAGACATACCTATTGGGGTTTTGATTGCAGTTTTATAAGCCCATTAGGTGTCATCCAGCTTGCAGGACCAATCAGTTCTGGTGGAATTTACTGTCTTAGCAAGGAATGACTTGATTTCCTAATTGAAAACCTCCCCTTGGCCACTAGTTTGAGGATGATATGTTGTTTCCACCTTGTGCTATTTCACCCCATACTTAGCTAACACTGCTCTGAAGGCCTTATTATAGAAATATGAGCCATCATCACTAATGATCACTCTTGGGGTACCAAATTTACTAAAGATGTTTCTTCTTAGAAAATCTGCAACCCTCTTTCCTTTGTTTTTTGGTAGGGAGACAGCCTCAACCCACTTTAAAACATAATCAACAGCCACCAGGATGTACCTATGATCATAAGAGCTAATAGAGGGCCCTATGAAGTCGATTCCTCATATGTCAAAGAGCTCAACTTCTAGGATGGGGGTCAATAGAAGTTTATGCTTGTGTGAAATATCTCCTTCTATCTGTCATTGACAACATACCCGTACGAACTCATATACATCATGATGCTAAGCAGGCCAAAAATAACCACACTGTAAGATTTTCTGTGCAGTCCGAGCACTCCCATGATGCTCTCCGACAGGTGATGAATGGCATGCTCTAAGAATATCTCCCATTTCAACTTCTGGGACACACCAACGAATCATACTGTCTGCACATAACCTGAATAAGAAAGGCTCATCCCAGAAGTAGCATTTGGCATTATAGAGGAATTTGTGTCTAGCATGCTAGTTCAGGACCTCTGGTATAATGTTGCTGACTATATAATTTGCATAATCTGCATACCATGGGGATTTGTTTTTGTCTCAACATCCAAGAAAATTACACCAGGAAAGCATCTTTAATTTCTACTTCCATCTATTCTCTCCCATCTGTTTCTAGCCTCAAAAAGTGATTAGCCACTTGGTTTTACCACCCATTTTGATCTCTTACCTCAAAATCGAATTCCTACAACAGAAATATCCAATGGATTAACCAAGGTATAGAATCCATTTCTTCCAAAAGATACCTCAGAGCGTCATGTTAAGTATGTACGACCACTTTGGTTCCCAACAAGTACGATTAAAATTTTTCTAATGCATACACAACAGCCAGCAGATCTTGCACAGTAACAATGTAGTTCTTTTGGTCCCCACTCAGAACCTTGCTGGCATAGTAGATAGGATGAAAATATCTCCCATTTTCCCTAGCACATCTCCCAGTGCCACACTGCTAGCATCACACATCAATTAGAAAGTATCTGCTTAATTTGGTCTAACCATGGCTAGCGCAGATCAGCCGTTTCTTGAGGCCTTCAAAGGCTTCCAAGAAT
>JBDJHY010489442.1:0-17296 GCA_039654485.1 Withania somnifera | reverse complement strand
CTAATGGAACTGTCGGAATTAAATTTCGAGGTCGTCTTGAAGGAAAGTTGACTTTAGTCAACGAATACTTAACTTTAAGCTCTAAAGTAGAAACTTTGAGATATTTCTCAACCGAGTTGCCAGGGATCCAAACTATCAGTCCCAGCAAGTCATAAATGGCTTGGGGCAACTGCTGACACGCTCTAGGATGCAACACATTCTGTATTTATCATAAATGACCATAAGGGTTATTATATTTATTAAACAACAATCCATATAAAGTGTCAAAATAAATCCCATCTTGATGTCATTCAAGATATCTTGTGAAAGAATGATAAGTTAGTTCTAATCTAGAAAGAACAAATTCGACCAAATCATCATTGGAAACTGGATTCTACAAAGTAGCCAACCAATTAAAAATTCCCTTCACCTTTAGTATTAGGACTCAATACTTGCATTCTCTCTTTAAAAATTATGCAATTGAGGTTTAACTCATGAATTAGTTTCTTTAAAGATAAAGCATAAATAGCCACAAGTTTAGTCCATGTTTGTCATACAGTTTCAGTGCTAACTAGTTGAGATAATATACCTTGAGAGATCGAAGCAATGATCCAACTTAGGACAAGTTGATCTTTCTTACCTAAGAATTGTATGCTAAGTTGGGCTGATTATTATACAGTTATGGAATCACCTCGGCACCTTAAATCTGATGATCAAGACTACAACCTCTAACCATATGGAGAAATTGTGTCTTTCACAACTAGAAATTAGAGGAGGTAAGTTTCACTGGTAGTTGATGGGAAAGGTTTGGAGAGGGAAAGGAATTATGTAGAGTGGGAGTTATTCCCAATGTAGTAGAGGAGTCACTTGCCAAACAACTAACCCCAGAACTGAACCACCAGTTTTGATAAGTCATAAGTGATTTAGGGCCTCTATAAGCTCTAGAATGCAAGAAAATGCAAAATTACAAAAATGACTATAAGGGTCATTACAACATCCACTACTAAAAAGTCCCTGAAAGTCCGAACAAGGAAATACCTGAAGCTCGAACATATGTGGATACTGAAACCTCAACTCACTCTCAATTTACCAAGTGGCCTCCTCCATAGGACGATCTCTCTACTACACCTTAACCATCAGAATCTCACAAGATCTCAACTTCCTTACCTCCCTAGCCAAAACCAAATCACAACACTTCCCATACCACACAATCTAAGCACACTTTTGTTGCACTATTCTAATGAGTCAAAAAAGGCATGAAGAAGGTCTTTGCTCAATACCCAAGCATTACACAAGCACAAAATGGATATATAAATCTATACTCAAGAAAAATCTAAGAGGCTAAATCAAACTTACAGCCAAATCACTTCCAATCATACGATGGATGACCTCAAATCCACTGAAACATCAAAATATCAGGGAAACCAATACTAGGATCGTCTCCCTTGATTCACTACTAAAGAATCCTCTATGAGAAAGAATACAAGAAGATTTTATACCATCTCAACAATCACTAATCTAATGCTAAAAGAAAACCCCTAACTCTTTCAACTCCAAGAAATTGTTGTTAAAGTTGTATGAGTTGGAATTTTGGGGGTTGTTTTAACCTCTTAGGGCTATTATACCATGTAAAACCTTTTAATATATCAATATGGGATATCCACAAGTGAATATATATATCCTAGAGTCCGACAGTTACATAGGTACAATAACAAAGCCAACATAAACTAGGAGACACCAGACTAAATCCTAGTTGGACTACAAACCGAGTAAATAATATCTGCCTTCAATTATCTGAGGTTGTTCTTCTTTTTTAGAAAACATTTAGTCTACTCTATGCATGTCAAAATTATATTGTAGAGGATATTGCATATAAAAAATTATTTTATTTTTATCTCTTATAATATATTCACTATTTGTCTCTTTAAAAATTGATAGAACTCAATATTTAAGTTATTTTTTAAACGTAAAATCAAAAAATGTCACAGAATTTGCCTATAATCAAAATTAACCAACACCTAATTAGTTTAATATAACACCCAAAATTATATAAATATTATAAATATATTTTTGGCTTATGGACACCTTAAATTACTAGGATTTAGGGCTTATGGACATGTATTAGAAAAAACATACCTGATACTAAACTGATAATATTGAAAGCTTAAATTACGCCATAAACATCCAAATCAATTTGAATGGCGTAGGTTCCAAAGTATATTGTGAATACTTGAAATTTCATAACTAATTTCTTGTCCAACTTTACATCAAGATTAATTTTTCAAGGTAAAGCGATTGCCCTAATATTGTGTTGTAAAATTAAACTCACAACAATATAAATATGACGACAAGAAGAATAATATAAGATGAGTTTTGTGGGAAAGGGAGAGAGTATTTTTTTTCTATTCAAGTGTATTTTATGATAGTGAATAACTTTCATATTTATAAGATAAGAAATGACTCCAAAAGTGACCAATATTAAGAGCCCAAATCACTAGGTGCTACATTCTTGTCAAAATTGATTCATGTTTTATTTACGTTATTTTGTTACAACAAATTTGTATGTTATTCAAAAGCACATGTTACGACTTAGTTTCATGTTAGTGGCAAAGCTTCGCAAATCGGTTGACTAATAAGATAAAAATAACAAGAGTACTGAATAAGTTAGAATTCAAATCGAAGTCATTTTGAGGAGTGGAAACAACGATACAAATAATAATATATTTAACTAATACTGGCATAAAATATAAAAATAGAGAGAAAATATAGAGGACACTTGGGAGAAAAGTAAGATAGATATTTTGATACTTAGAATAGAGCAAGATCAAATGATCCTTTACATGTGGGGGCAACTATTTATAGTTTAAAAGTTAGGTATATGTGTAATGAGAGCACTACACCTAAACCTTACAATATTTCTACATATTTCTGCATGCTACCTGTTTGAATAGTTGAGTTTGACAGTCAAATATTCTTTATTTGGCCCAATTCTACCGAGGCTCACCGGCTCACCTGAGTACTCTAACATGTTAGCCCTTTCTTGTTATGTTATGTATCATAATAATGGTTGTTGGCTCTATATTCTCTTTGAGAGGGAATTTCCTTTATAGCTTATCTTGACACAAATTTTGGGAATAAGTGGCTGATGAAAAAGGCTTTTGGTTTACTCAACTCATAATGCCATATATTATAATGACCCTCGATATCATTTTCGTGTTCTTGTGACTCTCTTATTCTTAGAGCATTCTTTTAACTGTCCCAAGTCGTTATTGGCATACTGGGATCGATAGATTAGATTTCTGGAAGTCGTTATGGTGTAATTCTTTTGCAATTATGGACTTTTTGTGACTTAATCAGTTCATATGATCTCAAATGTCATTTTCCTTTGACTCTGGAATATCGATTAATAAATATTTCATAAATGGGTTGTTAAAATTGGATTATCTTTTCATTCATTGTGCATTTTGAAAATTTTCCAAAATATGCCAGGGTTTGTTCCGAAGGAACCGATACATTGGCCAACGGACCAAAATATTAGCCACTACCAATAAATTGGCCAAAATGACCAATTTATCGATCATTCGGTGCAATTATAAAAGTATTTTTTCACTTGATTTTTATCATTTTTTCTTAAAAATATAGAGGATTCCTTGACTTTAGAATGAGGTTCAACCACTTTTGAAGGTACTTAGTCAAGTTCTAATATGTAAAAACTCATTATGATGGTTCTACGATTATTTTTACCGGGTAATTCTTTATTTTCTTATATAAACTTTTTAAGCGTATATCTTCTATTTCTACCGTTAAGCTGAGCCTTATTTTGTACCATATGATGTATAAGCTATGGTCTACGTGTTGGTATTAATATTTCTCTTTTCAAAAAGACTAGGATTTACAGACTAGTTTTTTACTTGGATCTTGACCCCGCTATTTATATAGTAATATGTGTTAAGATTTTGCTAGCCTCACGCAATTCCGAGCTTTGTACATGACTTTTGGATATATGGGCATACTTTTTGAAGACATCGCCGGGAACTAGGTAGGCTACGGTCTACTTTCTTTAGACTTAGTATTAGGTTAGTATATGTATGGTAAAGCACTAGCTCAGGGCTGGGATTTTCTTCGGAACCCAATATGCTTATTCTTTTGGCCTATGGCTTACTTAGCTGGCTTGTAGCTTAACTACTTATCCTAGGGCTATATCGCCCTACCCGTCTATTTAGCGCTGACTCTGGAATATAGTATAGTTGAAGAAGGAGTAACATCTTTGGTGCATATTGTGTATACGCTGACTCTGGAATGTAGTGAGGTTGGTAGGGGACTAAACTAGTGATTAGAGCTTAGTAGTTATTCCCTGATTTAGGTTGGTTTAGAGACGATCTAGGTAGGCTGATTATTCTATTTTATACCTAAGATATTATGCATGATTAAGATAGGTGTAGACCATTTTGGGCAATTAATAGCCGAGTGGGGCTTGCTGATTAGTTAGCAGCCCTCTGTGATGACATTGTACCTAACCGGATATAGTTTTACTAGATAGTTAGCAGTCGTATATGTTGATATCATGCCATAGCTTGGTGCGATCTTGAGAGTGAGTTATTTTTTACTAAGTTATGATAGATCTATGTCTTCCCTTGTATGGGTGTATGCTTGGCCCTTAATAGGCACCCTCTAGGCATGTGTGAAAATATTGGTATGATTACTCGTGGCTCAGGACCATAGTTGGGCTGGAGAGGATATATCTTGTGACTAGGGCTTGGAAGCTAGCCTATGGATTCTAGCTAGAGACCTTAGACCAGTTTAGACTATTGATTAGTTCTATGCCGCAAGCATGCATTAGACATTTTAAAAGTTAACTTGATTTGTATAGAGTGATAACTGGAAACTAATTTCATATATATAGTTTTATTTTCCATGACTGCACTCATGAGTAATAGTGAGCTATTTTCTCACATCATTGAGGCTATTTTCTCACTATCACCATGATTTCTTGATATCGCCTACAAGGAGACAATTGGATCTTACTAAGATTTAGATCATTGCCTACATGGCCAGACTTTAGTTGTCACTGAGATATGATATACAGGCTAAGCCCAAATTTTGGCCTTTAAACCCTGATGAATATGGTATCGATTAGATCCTTCTACGGACCCTCCGACCTAAGTCTCCATGTCTAGGGTATGTTGCATGCTGAGGAGGGGTATACTATGGTAGGTAGGGTAAGCATAGGGATAGCTTTTGTGGGTCTTCTCTTAACAGAGTCATATATCGGGGAGGGTGAGTACGAGCACTATTTCCTTTTCAGCACCCTTTTGTATTACTTTCTTATGCATTAATTTGTACTCTTCAAGGCTTATGGGGATGTAACTATTGGATTACTTGGTTGCTTGAGTGTAGCTACTGATAGAATGGGGTGCCGGTCGGGTTTGTTTTCTAGTAGATCTTGTTTGTCTCCTTTCTGTCTTTAATAGGGGTGATATTATTTATATAATTAATCCTGGATCGGAACTATAATTGGGATAGGAGAGGATATACCTTGTGACTAGGGCTTGGCAGTCGGCCTATGGATTCCTGTTAGAAGCCTTAGACCAGTTTAGCCTATTAATTGGTTCTGTATCGCGAGCATGCATTAAATATTTTAAAAGGTAACCTGATCTGAAAAGAGTGATAACTGGAAATTAATTTCATATATATATTTTATTTTCCATGATTGCGCTCATGAGCAGTATAGAGCTATTTTCTCATATTAATGAGGCTACTTTCTCACTATCACCACGCTTTCTGGACATTGCCTACAAAGTAGCAGTTGGTTCTTACTGGGATTTGGATCTTTGCCTAAATTGCTAGACTTGATCTATCAATGAGATATGAGTTTTGGCATTTTGACCCTGATGACTATGGCATTGATTAGTTTTTACAAGGATTTTGTGTGTAGGATTGGATCCCTCCATGGACCCTTTGACCTGGGTTTCCATGTCTAGGGTATGTTGTATGGTCGGGGGAAGGGTATACTAGGGTAGGTTGGGTAAGTAAACGGGATATTTCTGTGGGTTCTCTCCTGACAGAGTCATGTACTGGAGAGGGTGTGTATAGGAAATATTTACTTTTCAGTGCCCTTTTACATTACATCCTTACACGTTGATCCGTACTCTTCAGGGATTACAGGGGAAGTACCTATTGGGTTACTTGGTTACTTGAGTGTATCAGTCGTAGAATAGGGTGTTGGCCGAGCTTGTTTGCTAGTAGATCTTGTTTGCTTCCCTTCTATACCTATAGGTACTATTCATGTACTTGCTGTATTTTCTGCTAGCTTAGCTTGTTGGTGGTTTGGTATTCACTTTTTGGTCCTTCCTTATGTTTGTTTATGTTGGAGATTTGTTTGTGACAGAGTCTATGCATTGTACTTTGTTAGTGGCTTTCCTTTATACCTGTTAGTCGAAACTGCACCCACTGACAGTTGAACCTTCACTGCACTCACTAGTTGTCATTGTAGTTGCCTTTTTGTCATACATTATGTATGATTGCCTTATTTTATTTTCATTTCCCTTTACCTTGCCTATGCTTAATTTTTCCTGATCGGCCTATATACCTACTGGGTACTCGTTATTTTTGATACTCATGCTATACTTTTGCATCTTTTCCTGATGCAGGTTCTAGTATGAGTTATCAAGGTGGACATGATCATGCGGACTATCTTGGTGTTATTTTGAAGATATGGTGAGCAGTCTGCATTTATGAGACTTACGAGGTTAGTTGTTAGGAATTTTATCGAGTGACAAGGGTTAGTTGTGGTTCATCTCAGGATCAAAGGGATGAGCATACTGGGGTTCCGATATATGAAGGGTTTGTACATGAGGCCATAGATAACCCCCTTTATGGGATTTTTTTATTATAGCAGCCAAGGCATAGTAGCCAGATTTTAGGTCCTGTACATCTATCTCCTTCTTTGAATCCTTAGAATGATTCTAGTGATACTTGATTATAAGTGGTCTCAACAGAAATAGTAGATTCGGTTGGGCTAGTTTAGTCAGTAGGTTCGGGTCTTTTCTCAGTTAGCCGATAGATGCCTGGGTACTCAAAATGGTCAGCCAATCAAGGGTATATTTTCAGGTTCGCAGGGATAGAGCGGCCAGAGTAGTTTAATATGTCCCAGTCAGATAAGGACCAGGTGATTATAAGTATTGTGAGATAGGCCATTGGGCTAGAGGGTGTTCGCAGCGCTAACCATACAGTCAACAGTGATTGTAGCCTCACCTCAATAGTTAGTTAGGGAAGATGGTGGTATCAATATTTTTTATAGTGCACGAGGCTTGAACCTTGGGCCAAGGAGTGCCCCGGTTCTGGTGGCTTAGTCAAGATAACCAGTAAAATCTTCTAGTGATTCTTCGCCTTTCGATTGTGTACATAGGTCAGGATGTTCGGGTGAGATACCTTTGAGCTCTAATTACTATACGATTTTATTTTACTCCCCTCCTAGGGGCATATGTTGACTTAGGCGTGACTCTGATTTATTTCTTTCTTTTTCTATCTATGCTAGTTGGGTGACCTTATCCCAATTGATATGGTGTTGTAGACTGGGTTTAGCCTTGGTTTAGCCCCTTTAATGTCATAGCACTCTATTATATGGCTTTTGGTGGCATTTGGTCATGATTTTGACTAGCAAGTTGAGCCTTGTCTGTTAGCCCGAGGAGGTGCTTGTGATTCCTTATCATGATGTGGTCCCGTGTTTCAGGGGCTGAGTTCCCTTGTTAGGTAGACCTTACTATATCCCAGTTGAGCTTTAATCACTCTCACCTTTTTCTACCTTGAGCGATGGATTCGTCCATAGGGTCCTTTTGTTTCTCATATATGAGGAGGAAACTTTCTAGTGGTGGATCCTAGTGAGAGATTTAAGTTATTTGGCTAGTTTATCCTGAGGATGTTATGAGTTAGAGGAGTTAGACCATTTGTTGATAGGTATCCTTAGTGTTTTTATTATGCATGGGTAGGTAGGCTAGCCTTCCTCCCCCAATACGGGATTGCTCTATTAAGACTATACCTTAGTCGTGACCGGTGTATCTCCGCAGGTTGATAGGGGTCCTTAGGCCCTTGCCGATTGGTATTCCCTACGTTCAGCTCAGACAGTTAGTTCCTCAGGGGTGTTTACTAGTATTCAGGTCTGTAGTCTCTTCATTATTGCATGCAGATACCTTGTTATCCGATAGTAACCTTACCCGATCATGAGCTCTTTGGTAGCTCTAGGTTGTGACAATACTACCCGTGACTTCTATTAGGTGGTTCTAGAGGAGTAGAGTGAGTGGTTTTTGTAAGTATATTACTCTTTCTTTTTTTTATTTTCTTTGATTCGGGAGTGGTTTCCAGAGCGTTATCCTTATCCCTCATCCATGTAGGGGCTTATGAGGTCGGTTGTTATCTCGTGAGTTCCCTCGGTCATATTTGCTAGTGGTTTTTCTTCCTATTCTCGGGCATGTAGTTGTACTGGTAGGTGGTAGTGTTCCTTTAGTGGTGTTCGAGATTGTGGTATCCTAGAGGATTTTTTATGACCAGTTATGTGATTTATTTTATTCTTAGTCATTCAAGGCGACCTTGCAAGTTTGGACCCTGGTGAGTGGGTATTGGGTTGGTGGTTGCTATGATTTCTTGTGCTTGGACCAGTGGTTGGCTTATACGGGTTGTGGTTCAATATTGTGATTATGTTCCTTGTGTGAAGTCTGGATGCTTCTAGGTTCTGAGTTAGGGGAACCTAATGTTAGAAGGTTATGAGTAGTTGGATGTTATTCCTGTTCTCAGTTTGTGATAATCACCAGTTTTGGAAATTTGACTTTTGAATGACACAATATCTTTGTTTGTTACACTGTGTTATGATGAGACAATGACAACTGAGCTTATAGTTGCGACTAGAGGCTAATATCGGTATGTGGGTAGTATGACAGAGTGCCTTGGGATGATTAGTTCCTTGTGGTGTAGACATCTTTTCGAGTTGACTCTTGTTTTATTTTAGGATTGATAGGTTGATTTTAATGGTTGGAGTTCAAAAAGTAACCGTGGTTTTAGTTCCAGGCCAAAAGTAGGAATGGCCTTATAGGCAGAGTCAGTCGCTATTTGTGGTACCTGATATTATCAGTCGATATGAGTATCCTTTTTATGGTGTTGTTAGCTGATTATAACTGGGGAGCTTGTGGTTTTAGGATCTCTCTAATAGGGTATCCTTACAGTTACTGAGCTAATAATTTGACTCAGACCATTCCTTGTAGGGCCCATTATACCAGATATTCCATACATGGGCATAGAGAAGATGTGTAGAGGATCTTATTGACTTCATGTTCAGGCGGTGTTATGTTCATGTGAGATTCCATTTCCTATTACTTCATATAGTGGTACTTAATTCCTACCATGATTTTTTAATGATAGTACGGTACTGATTTTCCATCCATAGACTGATAGGCAGTGCTAATGGATTATGTGGACACCTCAGGATACATTGTAAGCAGGTGTCCTCATTTATTGTTTTGGGTAGTATATAATTTTGAAATTGGCTTTGGTAAAGATTTATACGATGATAGCTGCCATTCTAGTGTTTAGATGACGTCATTCAAGGTTTGACTCCCAATGCTTAAAATACTAGTAGGCGAGGTTCGAACACCGCAGTCCAGATGGTTTTCCATAATCGGGGTCAACATGCTATCATTGAGTATGTTTTTAGACCCCCTCGTACCTCTAAAGGTCATGATTATGTATGGGCCACCGTAGATCGATTGACCAGATTCGCTCACTTTCTACCAGTTTTATCTTTTTGGGATGCCGAGAGATCTGTTGTCTTGTATGATCGGGAGATTCTTTGTCTGTATAAGGTGCCATCTTCTAATCTATTAGTTTGGTGTAAGTGATTTTCTTTATAACTCTCTAGAACTATGCAGCATGAGATGGGTACAACGCTAAATGTGAGTTTGCTTTTCACCCACGGACATACTGGCAGTTTGAGCAGACCATTCAAGTACTCCAAAACAGGTTCTGGGTTTGTATTTTAATTACAATGGTAGATGGGAGAAATATTTAGCTTTTGTAGAGTTCTCCTAATGACATTTATCATCCTGGAATCTAGATAGTACTATTTGAGGCTTTATATGGTAGGCATTACAAATAGCCAATCGATTGGTACAGTAGTTTTGATATATTACCTTAGACTTCTGACTTGATTCGAGATGCCATAGAAGGAGTTTGGGTAATTCAGGATAGACTATGATAGCACAAAGTCATCAGAAGATATATGCCTACGATTGACTCTGACATCTGGAGTTCAATGTTGGTTACATGGCATTCTAAAGGGTTTCGCCCATGGAAGGTGTTATGAGACTTGGTCGAAGAGGAAAGTTTATTCCTAGGTTTATCGGAATATATGAGATTATAGAGAGGATTGGCGAAGTTGCTTATAGGTTATCCCTAATGCTTGAGTTAGCCATTGTTCATCCAATGTTTTATGTTTCTATTCTTCACCGTTATGTGTAGGATCTCTCCCTTGTACTATATTCTTAGTCATTTCAGCTGGACGACCGATTGACTTATGTGAAGCATCTTGAGTCCATTATTGATAGAGATGTGACATGACTCAGGTCCAGAGATATTCTAATTGGGAGGGTTTGTTAGACTCAACGCCCAGTCATAAAGGCTACATGGGAGACGGAGAGGGATATGCAAGTCCAGTACCCTTATTTGTTTGACTCTCTAGGTACTTCTTCTTTTTCGTTAACTTTTATGGATGAAAGTTCCTATAGTGGGGGATATTGTAATGACACTCGATATTGTTTTCGTGTTCTTGCGACTTTCTTATTCTTAGAGCATTCTTATAACTTCCCAAGTCGTTTATGACTTGATGGAATCGATAGGTTTGATCCCTGTCGGATGTTATGATTTAACTTTTGCAATTATGGATTTTTCTGGAATTACTCAATTCGTATAATCCCGATGTCATTTCCATCGAGTCTGGAATATCAATTATATAAGACTTCATATATGGAGTGTTAGAATTGGACTTTTTTCCATTCTGTGTGCATTTTGAAAATTTTCCAAAATTTGTCAGGGTTTGGTCTGCAGGGATTGATTTATCATCGAAAGGACTGATAAATCAGTGGCTAATAAATTGGCCAATGCCGATAAATCTTCCAAAATGATCGATTTATTAGTCAGTCTCTACAATTATAAAAGTTTCGTTTCACTCGATTTTAATTATTTATTTCTTCAAAATTCAGAGGATTCCATGATTTTATGGTGAGGTTCAAGCACTTTTAAAGGTGTTTAATCAAGTTCTAATTCGTAAAAACATATTATGGTGGTTCTACGATTATTTCTATCGAGTAATTCTTTGTTTTCTATAGTATATGAAATCTCGGGGCTTATATCTTCCATTTCTACCATTAAGTCAAACCTGTTTTGTACTATATGATGTATGATTTGTGCTCTACATGTTGGTATAAATATTTCTCTTTTATGAGCTATTAAGGTTTACCGACCCGTTTTTAGCTTGGATCTTAACCATGCTATTTATATAGCAATATAGGTCTTGTTTTGTTTGTATTGACACATGGTATATATATTTTCTAGCCTCGCGTGATTCCGTGCTTTTCACATGAATTTTTGATATTTGGGCATGCTTTTGAGGACATCGTTGAAATTGAGGTAGGCCTATGGTCTACTTTCTTGAAAATTTGGTATTAGTGTAGTATATGTATGGCAAAGCGCTAGCTCAAGGCATGGATTTTAGTTGGGCCCCCATATGCTTGTTCTTTCGCCCCATGGTCTACTTAGCTGGATTGTAGATTAACTACTTATCCTGGGGTTATATCTCCCTATCCGCGTCTTTAATGCCGACTTTGGAACATAGTGTGGTTGTGGGAGGAGTAACACATTTGGGGCATGTTGTTTATACGCTGCCTCTGGAATTTAGTGAGGTTGGGGAGAGGAATATTCTAGTGATTAGAGCTTAGAATCCATTCCCTGATTTAGGCTGGTGACTTTAGAGCTAATCTAGGTAGGTTGATTATTTTGTACTCTACCTGAGATATTGTGCGTGATTAGGGCAAGTTGTCCCCTATGGGGCCATAGATAGTTGGGTACGGCCTCACTGGTTAGTTAGAATCCCTATGAGATGACATTGTACCTAGGCGAATACGACTTTGAGGGATAGTTAGCAATCTCATATGTCGATATCATGCCCTAGACCAATGCGATCCTGAGATTGTGTTGTTTTGGACTGAGCTACAATAACTCTGTGTATTCCCCTGTATGGGTATGTGTGTGGCCCTTAATATGGGTCCTATGGGCAGGTATGACATTAGTTGTATGATTACTCATGGCTTGGCACTGCATTGGGCTAGAATAGGATATACCTTATGACTAGGGCTTGGCAGCCCGCCTATGGATTCCAGTTTGAAGTCTTAGACCAATTTAGCCTATTGATTGGTTATGTATCGCGAGCATGGATTAAACATTTTAAAAGGTAATCTGATTTGGACAGAGTGAACACTAGAAACCAAATTCATATATATATATATATATGTTCCATGATTGTGCTCATGAGCATTATGGAGCTATTTTCTCATATTATTGAGGCTATTTTCATATTATCACCATGATTTTTGGACATTGCCTACAAGTAGGCAGTTGGGTCTTACTAGGATTTCGATCTTTGCCTAAATGGCTGGACTTAAGTTGTAACTAAGATATGATATATGATCTGAGCCCGAGTTTTGGCCTTTTGGCCCTGATTACTATAGCACAAATTGGTTTTTATGAGGATTTTGTATGTGGGATTGGATCCCTCCACAGACCCTCCGACCTAGGTCGCCGTGTATGGGGTATGTTGCATGGTCGAGGATGGGTATACTAGGATAGGTTGGGTAAGAATATGGGATAGCTTTCGTGGATCTTCTCTTGATAGAGTCATGTACCGAAGAGGGTGTGTACAGGAACTATTTACTTTTCAGTACCCCTTTGCATTACATCCTTACGTGTTAATTTGTACTCTTCAAGGCTTACGGGGGATGTACCTATTGGGTTACTTGGTTCCCTGAGTGTACCTACCAGTAGAACAAGGTGCCGTCCGGGTTTGTTTGCTAGTAGATCTTATTACAACCCTTGTATATATGATAGGTACTATTTGTGCACTTGTTGTAATTGCTGATAACTTAGCTTTTGCGTGGTCTGGTATTCACTTGTTGTTCCTTCCTTGTGTTTTTTGACGTTGGATCTCCTGGTATGTGTCACATTTGGTCATGATTTTCTTGTGACCAGAGTCTGTGTTGTATTTTGTTAGTTGTTGTCATGACTCGATTTCTCGGATCATGATGGAACCTACTACACCACTCAGTATGCGAACCAACCCTGTACTCTAAAGCCGAAGTGGATGACTACCATATCAAATGCAGAAAGCACAAGTTTAATAAATAGTATATGAAGGAATATAGCAGAAGTATATAGAATAAAAAGTAACTGCCCAAAACCCGGTATCAGTGTAGTATAAACCACTAAGTACAAAACAAGAAACCAAAATATCTAATACAAATGTACCTCAAAAAATACATAGAGATCAAAAATCAAATCAATGATAAAGAGAAGTAAGAAAAGCCGGACACCAAGCACACCCTGAATCTTTGAAAATTAATATAGTTTGCACAAACAACGATCTGTAATCAAGGTCGGGAACCTATACTCAGATCTGGACATGTGCAAGCATAGTATGAGTACAAGCTGCCGAAAAACCCGTACCCAGTAGGCTTCAAGGTCCCACTAGGCACATAACAATAATAAAAGCAGTAAACAATGGAAGACAATAAATAGGCTCACAGAAGAAAATAGTATATCATGGAAGCTAGCTACTTGCATAGGGATCAAGCAATAAGTAGAACATGTATCGCTAGCTAATCATATAACAGAATTTCAAGAAATGAAGAAAATCTACCTGGAATCCACACAACAGTGTATGTAAATAATAACACCAATAATAAGTAGTCAAAAAATACAGGAGGAGAATAGGGACGATATACCGGTAACCTCAAGTAAGAGATGAATGGATTAACAATAATATAATGCACAATATCCCATGTAAAACGAAGTATCAAGTAACAAACAAGAAAAACTAAGTAGTAATAACAATACTAAAGTAATGCATATAAAAGTTGTCAAGTCCCCCAAAAAGAAGTGCAACATACACAGAAAAACATGCTCACCATAGGACTTACATCTCAACTAGAGTGTAAGAAGGCAAATGTAGAAAATAAATACAATCACAAGAAGTAACTAGTCCTATGTACCCACTCCTCTGGTACCCGTAGTCCCAGCAGGCAGAAACCATGGAAGGCTACCCTAAATATTCCCAGTATATCTCTCCTCCGTTCTATACCCCCTCCGTGTCACTGAATCCCAGAGGCAAGGTCTATAGAGGTATTTACCACGTACAATCTCTAACTTCATCGTAACCTCACATCCCAAATCTCAGAGCCTCAAGGTTCTCATAGTGTAGCAATAAAAGTCTCATATCGATAACATCATCAAGTCGTACTCGGCAAGTCATGGCATTCCACGCCTATATGTCATATTATCACTAAAAGTCCTCAAGGAAACTATATAAAAATCCTCCGAACCATTGTATGCGATAGTTTTGAAATGTTGTATTCACTTCCATACGAAAGAGAACTCAAGTGTCAGTGGTTGTACTCATTACCTTATGGAGTTGGTCTCAAGTTCCAGCACTTATGAGTCAAATGATAATTCCCGGTGCCAGGGTGTAAAGCCTGGGCTAAAACAAGTAAAAAATATTATTACTGGGTGCTTGATACAATGCCAATTCTAAATCAGTTAAAAAGTCATTTACTTGTATTATTATTAGAAAATTACAATTTATTGGTTTATATCCTTATCTATTATTATTACTGTAACTAGTCTCTAGACATTATGGCTCAACAATCAGGTGCTGATACTGTTCCAGCCCCAATGCACTCTCATTGAAACCAAAGGCCCAACCTATTGTGTCATGCACAACATAACAACAAGAATATATAGACAATCATGTAAAAACAACTACCAATGCCCTGCACAATTATCACTAGACCACTCCTAAGTCACCGACACCATATAAATTTGAATGCAAAAATATATATCAACAAGGGAACGAACAAAAGAACGGTATAGGATCACTAGAACCACCTAGCTAAACAACCCACGGATTTTATTTAGTATAATTTTTAAAGCTATATGTCCAGAGATAGCCCCACAGAGCCTATTTGTCGGCCGACAATTAAGCATTGCAAGCTTACGAATATTACTATGACTGATATCAAATAATCTCCTAATGCTATGAAACTTGCATAAAAGTATTCCATATTGCAATACTAGTCTAACAGTATAAATTATGTTAAGTTCCCAACTGGACCTAAAATCGGACCTAAATTGGGCCTACTCATAGAAACTGAAAATAACTGTCACTATGGGGTTCCCAACATTACTAGCAACCCGTACTCCAAAATTAAGCACAATTCATGTGGGGGAAGGGCTCCAAAATAGCCCAGACATATTTGACTATAACAGGGTCAAAGATGCAAATTTTATAGGATTAATCATTGGAATTCAATGAATTAACAATACTACACAGCAAAATATACTCAAGGAATGAAGAATTATGCAATAATACACAGATTATGATATGAGTTCATCAACTTCACCAATTGGGGTCATTAATGGAGGAAAATAAGAATTTCAAGAATTGAAATAGAGAAGAAACTTACCCAAATCACGTAGGAATCGAAGGGAAACGTTTGGGGATTTTTCTCAACCTTGAATTGGTGTTTGGAAGAAGTTTTTTGCACAGGAATGGGTTAACACTTAGAGATTTTGCTGAATAAAGATTTGAGGGTCGTGTGGGGATTTTATAAAAAATGTCAGGCATTTGCTTTATCGTTATTACATCATAAAGAGTCGTTGTCGCGTAGAGTACTGAAAATAGGGCATCGTTATTACGTGAAGAATCTTCGCAATCACGTAGAGTAATTGGGAAAGGGTCCATCGCTATCACATGAATAAGATTCTATCCCAAAGAGAAACTGGGGAAGGCTTCACCGCTATTGCATGAAGAAGCTTTGTTATCACGAACAACAAATCACCTGCACCAGCAAAACAATAATTTTTTTTGAATTCTAATTGGGGTTTCGGAAATGGAGTACAAATTTGACAAACCAAATATGTATTTTATGTGAAAAACACATTCCAGACTCAATGGAATCAAAAAAATTGATATTGGAGGTCGTTTGAGAGAAAATGACTCCCAACCAAGACTTAAAAAAACAAGAAAATTTCTAACTTTTTGCATAACAACTCAAATTGAGCACAAACACCTTAGGAAGCGCACCAAGGGCCAACTATCCTAAATTTACCATTTCGGAGATGATGGAAGCATTGGAATTCTGATCTGACACTCCAAACACCAAAATACCACTCAAGCTCCAACTTAGGCCTTAAACCTAACTGAAATCCACAAATGAGCACAAATTGCAAATGAAAAATCTAAAACACAAACTTAGGGTCAATCTTGAATTTGTTTGGAATTTCGGAGCTAACAGAAGCGTTAGAATTTAATTTTGAGCTCATCTTGAAGGGTGTTGACTTTGGTCAATGAGTACTTTGTTTTAGGCTCTACAACAAGCAATTTAAGATATTTTTCAACTGAGCCTCTAGGGAATCGAACTACCGGTCCGTGAAAGTCATAAATGACTTGGGGAAACTACTAAACTGCTCTAGAATGCAAAATGTCATGTATTTTCCATAAATGATCGTGAGGTTCATTGCAACATCCACTACTAAAAGGACTTTCATCCTGAAAGTCAAAATAGAGCAGAGATGCGTGAATAGAGACTCCAAACAAGGAGACAAAACTCCAGTATAGACATCCACGACAACTCCACTAGCCGCAAACCACATTTACAAGTTAAACAATCCCAGTGAAGATCAAATACCAATATTTTCAACCAAAACCCCCTGAAAGGACCACAACATATATTAAAACAAAAACCAAGGCCGAAGTCAATCACTACTTTGACGAACACCCCAAAGTTTACCAACAACACCCCGCCGTGCAGTTGGGAGACCGTAATGACCCTCCAGGTCATTTATGATAAATGTGCAGTATCTTGTATCCTAGGGCATTTCGGAAGTTTCCCCAGGTCATTTATGACTTGCTGGGACCGATAGTTCGAATCCCTGGCAACTCGGTCGAGAATTATCTCAAATTTTGTGTTTTAGAGCCTTAAATTTAGTACTCGTTGACTAAAGT
>JBDJHY010489332.1:0-14386 GCA_039654485.1 Withania somnifera | reverse complement strand
TTTAAATGCTTTACCTGAGCCTTTTCTTATGTCTTAAAGAAGTCAAGTCTTAATTTATAAATTATTGAAACTACTTAACCAAGTTTATTGAAGCTAAGAAAAAAAGTTATTATTTTGATCATGCATTGCATAGCTTATACATGTACATTTATCTCTCGACTTAAGCATATTGATTACTGCTATTTCTTGTCACCTTCCCATGTAATTAATATATTCAAAATACTAACTACATACTTTTCTACATACTTTCATATGTAGATCTAGATACCCATTCCCATGCTTGCGGTTGACCAGAACTGCTACTCTAGTTCGAGATAGAGGTTGGTGAATTCCCATGGACCGGGAACTAATTATCTTTTTGATCATTCTATTAGAGTTGAAACTAGACTATTGACATCTCATTTATTTTATTTTGAGGCTAGCCAAGGACTTGTCTTAGCAGTCTAGTATTCGTGTCGGATTAGAGACTTTCAGACAGTTTATGTAATAGTATTTGACTTGGAGTTTTCACATTTACTTCAGCATTACTTCTTTATTTCATGAGATTCCCCACTAGTTTACATTAATTATTCATATTGCTTCGCTGATAGAGAATTGTTAGAGTTGTGCATGAGCCATGGGTCCATCCAGGGATATTGAGGAAACTAAGTGGTTAAGGATGTCTTGTCTTGCCCAAGAGATGACTCCGTGGTGTGACAAAAATTGGGTGGAACCTGAATTGTACCCATCTCCTCATCTCATCTTGAATCAAATCATTCATCAACATAATACTCTCGCTTTAGGGACCCATCTATAACACGAGCTAGAGTAACCTGTGCTATACCTCTAGCCTAACCTCTACCTCTCCCTCAACCCCCGACATTAGTAGCAGGTGCGAGTACTGGGACGACCTCATCAAATCTGTCATTAGAAGCATATGTTTTCACCATTTGAGGGAGAAAAAATAAAAACTCAGTACAAAATCAACGATACATTATATAAAAGAAAGAAATAAAGGAAGACTTATTAAGTCCCATAGCCTCCCGATGATAAGTAAAGAACGTTTCTATACTGACCCGCCAGACTCTAATAGACTTGGCTTTTACTTGTGTGACCAAAGAACCTAGAGATCTGATACCAACTTATTTCGATCCAAATTCTGATCGTGATGGCACTGACTCAACCCCCATGATAGGTAAGCCAACCCTCAATAACAATACAATAAAAATGCAAAAAGTAAATAGTTTAAGCGAGAATATGGAAAGTTTTACAAAATAAGTCCAAATCTCACAACTCATAACATCCCAAGAACTGAATGTCACAAGGTACAAGCCATTACAAGTAAGTATCTAACTAAGTCTGAATTGGAAATCCAAAATACATGAATTAAAAGATATGGTAGATATGATAAGGCTGCGATCAACCAACAACTACCTCAAGATCGCCAGAGAATACGCCTCGAATGTTGCATGATCACTGTCCAGAGACACTCGGCTCAGGATCTACACAAAAGTGCAAAAATAACAAACATGAGTACAAACTCATATGTACTAAGCAACGTCTTTGGCTGACCCTAATTAATAGTCTGGTAGTCGAGACAGAAAAAATATGATACAAAAATGAACAAAGGTAACTATATCAATTTTGTAAACATTTTTGTAACTTGTTTTCTGCTATGAAGGGAAGCACTTAAAAGTTACCTAATGTTTTCTGGGGAATAAAAAGATACCTTGTAATTTTCCACCTTTCGTGCTCTCTTACCCTCTCTTTATCCATTAATTTTCACGGTAAAGTTTTTTTTTTTTTAAATTATGAAATAATAATTTCAAAAAGTGAATGTGTTGCTCTTTTATTGTGACTTCCTTTAGTGAAATTATATTTTGAATTTCTTTAGTGAAAATTGGGCTCGGACACTCGCCATTGAATGTTAGGTATGTTAAAAAAATAACTTTTCATGCAAAAGGTGATCTCAGCTTCTTTGTGTATTTACCGAACTCCTTTTAGTGAAACTCCAGACTTTGTGTAAGGAATGTTAGGTTAAATTTTATATACTTTTTAAATTTTGTGTCAAATTAAAATCATATAACCAAAATTTGAACAGGAGAATAATAGTATATCTATCCGTTGAAAGAGTAACATATGGTTAATAGTTGGAATAATAGTGAAGGAAAATGGCTTCTCTCCATAAAAGAGGAAAGTTATATACCTCTATACAGTTAGAAAAATATTTTAAAAAATTAGACAAAATGTTCATTGAATTAAATTTCTTATCAAAATAATTTAATTATCATTAATAAGCAAAAATGCCCATTCGAACCTATTTGTTGCTAGCCAAGTGCAACCCTCCTGCCTTTTTTCTTCTTTCCTTCCTTCTTTCATGTTCAACCATTAAAGGTTTGCTACTTTTTTTTCTTTTTCATTGCTTATTGTTCTCCTTCCTTCTTTTTTTCTTTTCCATCGTCATCAAAGATAAAAATAAAAATTCAACGTGTCGCAAACGTAAATTCTTTCAAGTGAATAACATATAAAAAAAATTTATACTTCGGGGGTTTGAGTTGATCGAAATTAGAAAAAAAAAAAAAATCAACTCATTAAAGAAGATGTATTGTGGCAATATATCAATATTATATAAACCATGCTACTTCTCATATAAACCAGAGACTCCAATAAAATCATATAAACAACTTAAAAACCAAGTATTTCAGATAGAACAAAGAAATATTAGATAATGACAGATTCAACTAGCAACTATCAATGCCAACAAGTACTGAAATATTAACTATGTCAAATTCATTAACACCTGATATAGCATACTGAACAACACATAAAAGTCAAATACAATTATTCAATAATGATATGATGCATGTATATCCTATTTGTGCACACCAACTACTCTATATGGCCAACTTGGACCAGGGGTGGGTGGGTTTCTAAGCCTATGTACTAGCCAGTATAGCCTCAGACCTGTGGAAAAGACCTCAGATTATCCAATCTGACCTCAAACTGTCTGATAGTCTACCTTAGACCATCCGGTAGAGACCTCAGACTCACATCGCCGATAGAAACCTCGGCATTATCTTAACTTGTCCAAGTATATCATAATTAAATTACAATACACAACAATATCAACTTATCATAATTTAATCGGTCTTTTAGATCTAATTCAACTGGGTGCAGCAATAGGGTCAATATATCAATAACAATAATTGAATAATAAAAATCATCTTTAGAGCATGCAATTCCACTAACAGGGGCCCAATCCCCTAAATTCCATCATAAATCAACTGTATCCCACCAAAATCAAGTAAATGTATCAATTTATCACCTATTTCTTGTCTTAGACCTTTTATAGATACACCTGTACTTGAATAGATGCTCATAAAATCATCTATATCAATTCTCCAAATTTCCTATTACTCCTTATATAATTTAAACAACACAAAACATCTAAACACTTAGAGAAAGAGCCAAAGAAATCCCTATCCAGCCTTCAAAGTACTCAAATCACTTGATCAAAGACTTTTCCTTTCAGATAGATTTTGTACGAGTTTAATCAGGTCAAATATGAATTTTACATAAGAAAATGGAACTAGGGACACCAATATTGTGATACTCATACCCCAGATAAAAAAGTCGAACCCAATTCCCAAGAATGAATCTGAAAATTTATTTCAAAATCATGTTAGCCGTAATTAGGAAGTTCAAATATAAAATTACATTAAAATTTGAGTTAAAATCAAACTTCAAAACCTCAATTTACCATTTCAAAACTTAGATAAAAAATTTTAAATTTAGATTTGAAAAACTAAAATTCGATGATAAAATCATGAATAAATCATTAAAAATTGTGAAAATATGGGTTTGAAGACTTAATGGAGATTTGTTAAAAATACCTTTTGAATCTCCCAAAGTTGAGTTTCCAAGCTCCAAAAATCGAGATATGAAAATGAAAGTGAAAGGGTAAAGCCTACTTTTATGACACAATCACTTGGCACCAGAGGGTAATTGATTGTAGCTGCAATATCATAGGTGCGATGATTGTTCTATTACGACCCGAAATCTAACCGTGACTGCACCTATCATCCTACGATGACTGCTCAACCAAACTAATAGTGAACAAGCGAAAACAACAAATAATGCATAAGTAAATAACATAATAAATTATGAAGCAGAAACATCATATATTTAACATGCCAAAACAAGGTTGCCACCATATACAAGCCACTACTAGATTTTTATGCAACAACCTAGTTTCGATAAGGTCCTTAGTAAGTAAAGACACTATAAAATCAAAAGGTAGGAGAAATCCTCGACAACTGCCAATGAGACAGAAAACTACGTCAAAAATGCTCAGAGTACCCTTGGACTGAAGATGGGAAGCGATCACAAAATTCTGGGCAGTGTACCTGCACAAAAGTGCAGAATGGAAAGGAGTAAGTCCATAACCAGGTACTCAACCGCATCCTTGGTTGGTCTTAATGTAAAAGGATGACAAAAGTTCCTGACATCCAACCACTATCGATTAACTACAGCCTACACACAATTTTATAAATATATAACATCTTAGTCAACAGTTATAATTCATAAAGTAATCAGGAATAAAATTTAAAGTAATCAGGAATAAAATTAAGTGCTTAAATCTTCCAATTCTCATATTATATAGTATATGTTAAAAATCGAAAATCGGGTTGTGATGACATCTACATCTAACTTGTAGACAAGCCTAACTGTGGCCCAGATCAATAGCGTGTGACAGTACCAAGAACATAAAAGAAAAGAAAAAGGAGATGAAGAGAAGAAAAGAAGTAGAACAAAAAAATACACAACTGAACACGCTCCCCAGAACCTAGTATCATGGCTGTAGAGCATGTATATATAAAAAACTATAAAATAAAACCCACAATGGGGAAAAACTACATAATACATATCCATATTCCAATTGGGACAGCTTTGAAAACAGAAGAAAGACAGGATAACATGAATGCCAACTGCTCACCGTACCTCCTGAAACAGCAGCAAGCTAGTCTGTACGATCCCGTCTGTACTGATGATAATGCATCTAAAAAGATGTATAAACATAACATGAGTACCATATGTTGGACCAAGGTTGGTTCATGAGAATCGTCCCTTCATGTTTTGATTGATGACCAAACCATTAAGTCAAGATTCGATGTTAATGGAACTTCCACAAATCAAAGAATATGTTTCTAGACATGTTCGTAAGTCAAAGAAACAAACCGGGGATGAACCAACTCACTTTGGAGCATTTTGAGTAACCAAAGTGCAGAATTTACAAAGAAACAGAAGGAAAGTAGTCAACCAATTCAAGAAAGTTGTCGACTAAATTTGGGGTAAATTAGTCGAATAATTTGAGTAATTAGTCAACTGATCCAAGTTCCAATAGGATACTAGAAAATGCACAAGTCGACCAAAATGACATATTAGTCGACTAAAAGGAAGCAGGACAAGTCTTAGCTACTAGAAGCTAAACTAGTTGACCAGTTGAAGAAACTAGTCGACTAGAAGACAAAATAGTCAACTAACACAAAGGGCTAGTCGACTAATGTGAATGGAACAAGAAAGTAGTCGACTAATGTGACAACTAGTCTACTAATCTACTTTCCAGAAGCAATAAATGCAGTTGGTAAAGCAGCAGAACGGCTAGAAAATGTTAACAAATGGCTATATCGACTTGCATAGTTATAAATACACCTTGGAGGTGTTTGGACTGAGGAGGGAACACTAAGAGACATATTCTACAACATCATTCATCATTTCTATCCAAAAATTAAGTGTTCATCACCAAAGAAAGAGTACAAAGTTCTTATGTTTATTCTTGTAATCTAAACCTTTATACCATTGTTCTTATTCTTGTATTTGGTTATTGTATGAAGTGCTCACTTACCTACAAAGTGAAGTAGGTTATCACTAAAGTTGAAAGTGATTGTAGGGGGTTGGTGGCATTGTAAAGGGTAGTTCTTGAGCCAAAAATCAAGAAACGTTGTAAGAGTTCTCACTGAACTAGAAAGTGAATTGTCTTAGTGAAAAGCCTAAGTTGGTCAACTTAGGGAATGGAGGTAGGCAACGAAGAACCACTATAAATCCTTGTGTTGATTTATTTACAGCTTTCTTCACAGCACCATAAATTCTACAAAAAGTTTTGAAATTCCTACACACTATTCAACCCCCCCCCCCTTCTAGTGTGTTGCATACTCTAAAATTCCCCAACAGTTACATCTAGGGGGAGCTTAATGGTGTGACAAGTTTGGTATCAGGCACTAATTCAATATTATTAGGATGTTTGAAAACCATGTTTAGTAGATTCTTCCTAATGGGTGTGAAAAGCACCACATTTATAATGAAGAGGCTATAAGGCTTTTAGGAAAAGTTTCACTTCTTTATTATTTAGTTCGTGCAATATAGGTTAACTCTATAATTTCAAGTCCAACTCTTGTTTATGCGTATATTTCATATAATTCCATTCAGAACACCATTAACAACAAAGATAACCTTGCTCTGGTGCCCCCTATTCATACATTGCAGACTCAAAATGGAACTCTTTCTCAAATTCAGCTAAAAGTTCTTGGAGTCCCAATGCCACCTCTTCAAGCTCAGACAACCTTACCTCAAAATGATACTTCTCTTAAGGTTTTTCCTTCTACAATAGAGGTTAATAATACTAATTAATAAGGGTTATCATCATGCTAACCAAGTTGGTAACAACCTAGTCCTCTTAGTAACAACAGTTAGCCAGTCACCCTAGTTCTCAAGATCCTTTAGAGAGTTCCAAAGATATAAATATTTTGTAAATGAAAACTCATGTGGTCACTAGGTCCATGGTTGATGAGATACCCTAGGGGTTCATAGATGAATTGCTGAATTTTTTTGGTGTGATGAATGTGGATTCCATTAAAAGAGTTGAGTTGGATTTCTACCAGCTCAAAGATGTTGCCACTTGTAGTTTCAACTTTTAGAGGAGAGTAGAGGTTAGAACGCACCTTCAACGGAGTGTTATGATTTCTAGGTTGCCTTTCTCTCTCACTTCTTTCCCCTGGATCTGCGGGAAATAAAAGTTTATGCATTCAAAAATTTCGAGCATTGCTCCATGTCAGTAAAAGAGTATACTTTGAGGTTTATCCACCTTTCTAGATGTACTCTATATATGGCTTTGTATGCAATGGCTCAAATGAGGAAGTCTTTTTCTGGTATAAGCAAATTAGTAAAGAGAGAGTACAAAGCAACTTTGATAATTCTAGGCATGGACTTTTCCTGAAGAGTAGGTACTGTAAGTCTATGGTGGAAGAAAAAATCAATGATAGGGAGGATTATCAGAATTAAAAAGACAAGAAAACCCCTAATGAGTCTGGGCTATAGATATCAGGAAAGGAATTCTTTAAAAAGAAGTGTTGCTACAGGTTATTTCTATTCCCCTTGGCAAAAAATGTGGAAAATAAAACTTGAGTGAATTCAAGATGGGTACTGAAGGATGTTATCAATGCTACCAGATAGGCCACTTATATAGTGACTCCCTAACCGACTGATAAGGAAATTCAGGTAATAGAGCCCAGCCCTCTCTGTTAGCACCAAAAACTCCTCCAACAGTCAATAGGTCTCAGAAGGGAGCTACCTCTAGTACTTCAGGCACTCAACATCATAACAGTGTCTATGCACTTGGAATCCGCAATGAGTATTAAGGGTCCACAAATGGTGTGACTTGTATGTTACAATTTTATTCTCTCGATGCTTATGAATTACTTGATCCTAGAGATACCCTTTATTTTATTACTCCTTATTTTTCTTGTAAATTCATATTCAGTCCATAAAAACATAAGAAACCTTCCTCAGTGTCTACCCTAATCGGTGACTCTATAGTTGCAAGACGAGTCTATTATCAATGCCCAACCTTATTTCTTCATAAAAAACTTCAGGCCATGTTATTATATCTTGAAATTTTATGTTTTGGTGTCATTCTCGACATGTACTGGTTGCACTCTTAAGATGCATCAATCGACTACCTAACTAGAGTTGTAAAGTTTCAATTTTCCAATGAACCAGCTTGAGAATCGTCAACTAGCCAGGAAGTACCTAAGAGAATTTATTTCATACTTTAAGGCAAGAAAAATAAACTCCACAATTTGTATATGGAAGTGCAAGAGGGGGGTGAATTTCAAAAATAATTTCCCTAAGTTGATTTTCACACAGACTCACTCGACTATTAATGTAGTTTAATGAATGACGAATATAAATATAGTGCAGAAAGGAAACTGTATACTAGTATGGGCTCAATATCCCACAATCCTAGATTTTTTGGTTTAGCCACTCATTGATATTGGCATTCAATAATAAAATTATAAATTAATAAGTTTCATACCACTGATATATTGATATTATATATCCATACTTGTGTTTATGGAGAGAAAATACATAAGAAAATAATAAAGAGTATAAAAAATTACTTAGGTCAAAAAGTCTTTTTCAATGTAACCTAACACTGGTATTTATAGGGCATGGTGTAAATGTAATATTTAGAACTTTGATTAAGTTACCGCTCAGAGTTGGGTGATAATCAAGACGAACCATCTAGTGATAGACGAACCGTCTGGTCTTCTGACTATCTCCTTCTCTATCCAGTTGAGATCCAGTTAGGCTTGGCGATCCATCTAATCTCAGGAGAAACGTCTCTTGTTCTGTGTGTTATTCTGATGAAACCCATTGGACGAATCATCTGTGGTTGGGTGAATCATCTAATCCATCAGTCTTCTTATCTTGCACATTTAGTTTTGGACCATAATCTTCGACGAACCATCTAGTGATAGACAAAACGTCCAAGAATCCTTAAAACTTGCCTTTTTTCTTTCCAATTTCTCCAAACTTTTAAATATAAACTTAATCCCTACATACACTCATAAAATACATTAAATAACACATTTTTTAGTCAATAACATTAATAATTTCACAGTTCTAAGTGCAATATGTGACATAAAATACCATCACATCAGCCACAAAAATAGCTTATTTTGTATCCTAGGTCTCAGGATCAACTCGAGGTAGCTGCTGGGCAGCTATGGTACACTCAGACTCATTCGGTGTTGCACTGGAAGATGCACCTATGGATCATTCTCTTCACTATCCTCATTGAGCACATAGGTCTCCCTAGACGCCCTTAGTGCCTCTTCCAATTCCTAATCATTATGTCTATTGCTCTTCTTTCTCTTCTTCTTCTTCTTATTCTTCTTCTTCTTATACTTGAGTCCTTATCATCAACTTCCCCTGCCATCACTATTTTACCCTTAGATTGCATCTCAGCCAAGCTTACTAACGGTCCTCATAATTAGACTCTATAGGATCTGCTATTATTGGGGCTACTGGCTGGTGGCCCTACTGTAGCACTGTGACATCTGCCCTCAGCTGCTCAAGCTCAAACTGAAATTTGACCCATTCAGTTGGTCTCATTAGGCAAAGGCGTTGATTCATTCATTCTTCAATGTTGTCTACATGATCCTGTATAGTTTTCATATGACTCTAAAGATACTTTGTTTCTATCCATCAGTTTCTCAACTTCCAAAGACAACACCTTTAATTGTGTTTCATTCCTCTTCACCCTTTTAACCAACCATGCAAAATTTACTAGGGTGAAATCAAATAGAGAAGGAGGAGGGTGGTCAGCTGAATGACTTGGGGACAGGCCTTGTGGCCCAGACTCACTGGATTCTTGATGCATAGGAGTAATGTTGGCTACATCTGCTGGATCTATGCCCATTGGATCATCTGACCCTATCCGAGAGGTGGAATCAGCTTCACTCTTATTTTTCTTCACCTTATATTTAAAAGATCTTTTAGCCTTTATATGGCATACGTCTTGAGGGCATCAATGCCTACATAAATACCCAGGAGAATTAACACCTTAGTATATTGACACAGCTCAGTGGTTAGGTAAGGATAAGGGTGAGTCGTACCTTCACGCAGAGCGCACATATGCATCTCCTTGGCAATTATTCTTCCAAAGTTTAATTTGTACTCAAAGACCAAGAATGAAACCATGAGGCATCCTTATTTGTCAATTTCTCAGCCTATGTTGGTCTAATCCTCATTCTCACCACATCCTACCAGAATTATGCTATGAAACTCAATGACGCGGTCTGGATTAGGAAACGCGGGTTGTTCAACCATGTTGGCTCTTAATTAGTCAATACCTTTGTAAACTACCTTCTTTGAGTTTTTAGATTTGCATAGAGATACACATAGTCTGGATACTATTGGGCTATATAGTCAAGGACAAATAATACTCTATTGATGGTCCACTCCGAGACATCTACCTCCGCACGTCGTATGTAACCTTGCTCAATATCCCAATTCTAAAGGTTTTTGGACTTTGTCGGCCATTTGCAACACATGGGCCTTATAATTTGCATAGAAATTATGAACTATAGTTAGGTAATAATGGTTGGGGGTTTATTCATCACCCTAGTTGGTAGGCTTGAAATACTCATTCGATCACAGGATAATATGGAAAATTCTTTGTCACAATATAAACCTCCTCTATAATACTCCACTTATATTACCCCTTTACATTAGTAATAAGCCCCTCATCAAAGATTTTATCGGATCCCAGTATTGCCCAGTAATACTCATCTTTGAAATTCGAGCTTTTTCTTTTGATAACCTGACATATGTCTCCTGCAAGTATGCATCAGGAGATGCAGCTGGTACGGGGTAGGGCTCTCAGTACTCCTACTTCTGTTGCTACTTCCAGCCCCTGATGAGTCCCTTGACTTATCATTAGACTCTTCATCAGACGAGGAAGTCGTAACTAGATTAGGTTGAGGGGGTGCGATATGGGATTGTGCTTGCCTCGATTGTTGCCTAGTTACCTGCTGTTTAGGGATATCATCATCATCCCAAAGCCCTTTCCTAATTCTACTTCATTAGCCTTAATATCTTCATTATGGCAGTTTAGGATCCATGTATACCTGGTAGTATGCTAAACATCAGTACACAAATTATCGGAATAAATAACACTAGTGTAATCAAACTAAAAAGTTATAGATGGAGATGATTGACATTTAGTCTGACAAGAGACGGTTTGTCCCCTCTATCGTTTGTTTTTTTTTCATCAGGTGAGTATCTACACGAAAGAAGGATCTGGGCAAGCCGTCTAAGACTAGGTGGTTCATCCAGTCTATTGTTTGTCTTTGTTGATGAAAACTTGGAAGGTCCGTCTAATGTTTTTTCTGTTTGACCTAATATTTAACATCTAAAATAGATAGTTTTTTTGTTTGGGTGATGGGACTAGGAGATTCGTCCCAAGGGAAACAATTCACCCAGTCCTTCACCCACTTACTACCCAAGTTTACACCAACACTTCTGACGTTAATTTTACATCCCAACCAGTTCAGCACTAAGTTATGGCCATCGCTCAACCCCCAGATCAATAATATGACACGTGAAACCAACCCAACATAGAAATTTCCAAATGGGTCAACAATTTATGCTACCAAACATAGAATTACTAAGCTTTTGGGTTACTTATACTTCACCCTTCAACTTCAGTACAAGCGGAAACATTCAAAATCAAAACCAATAGCAACATAAACATGAACTTACCAAATTAAGTTAACAAGATTTGTTAACCCTTCTTGTGTAGGAATGTAGGGTATTCCTAATTGAAATTAGAGAAGAATGTAATGTCTATGCAATCCCAACAATGGGTATTTATAGCTTAGGATTTATGATTGAAAGAAGTGGTAATTTGAGTGGATGAGTGGGAAAAAGGAAGGTTAGTGCATGAATATGAGGAGGAAGAAAAATGGTCATAATGATGTAACCAGATCGTGGGTTGTTTTTATTATCTGAAAGTGGGTCGTGTTGAATCCCCATATAAAAGACCCAACCTAATTTTAAATAATACATACTTGGTATGGAAGATGGGCAGCTCATTCGACTTTGGAAGGCTCGCCCAAATGTTTCATTTGTGGCCTCTCTCAACCAGTATGGTTTTAGTTAGACGGTGAGATTGGGTGTTTCATCCAATCATGGATGATTATCCCAGTCTTCCATCCTTTGAGCTGATTGTTCCTTTAACTCCGTACTCCTACTCACTAACACAAATGTTACTCTCTTATATAGAAACTAATCCTATATAAACTAACAAATGTAAAACAAAATAATACCTGAATATTTACTACCAAATAAAAGAAAAATAAAAAGGAATAAAAAATCTGGGTTGCCTTCCATTAGCGCTTGATTTAACGTCACATCACAGCGAGTATCTTCTTGTTCTTAGACTTTGTCCTTATTGTTAATGTGGATGGTATCACTGGGTAGTGTTCTTTCCTTCTGTTGATTCAATGACACGGACATCTACCCTATTTGGAATTTCAATTATTTGATCGAGGTGGAGTGCAAGTCAACTATCTAATCAATATTTGAGATCTCCATATTGATTGAATTCAAACTCTCATAGTAGGATTCCACCTTATTCAATATGTTTCTTAACATATCTTCCATCCTGGAAGTGTCTGCCTCTCTTTCTCTCTATCCCAGAGACACATATTTTCCATTCATATTTTTGTTTTATGTCTCTTTTTTTTTTCAGCTTATAGGCTCCCTATCTCTATATTCACTCTTGTCGTTGAAATAATCTTTGTTATAATTTTGACCTTGGGTTCCCTGTTGGAACCCCTCTTGATTTTGTATGTACTTGGCCTCTTCTTCGGATTCTGATGCACTCCCGTTGTACGGTCCCTTTTCATTGGAAGTGAGTGGCTTCATTTTTCCATAGCTCCCACCTGGTAACTATTTTGACATCAAATATATATGTGTCTTCAGGTGATCCATGTCCTACTTTCCCTCATCTTCTCTTTATCATTGTTCCACCAACATGACTTCATTTTTGTCTCCACCAAATGCCAACCCATAGTGTTCTTTGTTACCATGTCAAGCTCTTGTGTCAACTATACAAATGTCTGTAGCATGTATAACCCTACGATTATTCCATCCACATCCAATTTATAAGGAGCATTCAGAGAATGATAAAATGTCTTCTTCAAATAATTGTCTCCCAACCCATGTGTGGGACATTGCTAAATTTTATTGAACCTCAGCCATACCTCATGCACTAATCCATCGGGCTTCTGCCTAAAGTTTTTTATTTTATCCCGCAACACTAGCATCTTAGCGGATGGAAAGAACCTTTCTAGGAAAGCCTCTTTCAGCTCTCCCCAATTTCTATTGAATCTACGGGTAGATCATCCAACCACACAATAGCTTCTCCAATTAATGATAATGGAAAAAACCTTAAACGAATTATATTTCGGCTTACTCCTGGAAGGTTGTAAAACTTGCATATGGCTGTGAAGTTTTTTTGATCTAGGTTGGGGTCTTCACCAGCAGCCCCTGGGAATAGCCCATTCATGGTTAAAAGTTGGTGATGTTAAATTTGCTTCCTGGTGCTAACGGGGGTAGAATGATTACCCCAATATCCCATCCCATCAAGATCTACCTCATCATCATCCAAATATACCTCATTATACCTCACAGGCTTAGGTCGAAGAGGTGCCTCTGGGTGATTTCATCTTTGTGGCACTTCCATAGGGAGTTGTTCGGGATCAAGTAATGGTGCATTCTAGGGAGTTTCATATTCATTCTTGACAATATTTGTGATATCTCTAGATCGAATGGCAATAAATGTATACCCGAGCTACGGGTATTTGGCATGCACCAGCTATCCCCTATAGTAGACAAAAACAATGGAAAAATGAAAACTATAAATAAAAATAAATAAAAAACACTTCACCGATAGTTGTATTCCCTGGCAACGGTGCCAAAATTTGATTACGTCAAAATTATACCTCTCAATGACATGTAAGTGATTGCTCATCTAATATAGAATTGAATTAGGTTGGGGTCGATCCCACAGGGAATATGGTATCTGAGTTACTTCTAGCAACAATATTTAGTTAGATAGGAACTATTTCTAGCAAAATATATCATGTAAAAAGGGGGATTTTTTGGTTTGAGTGTATCCTTTTGTAATGACCCTCATGGTCATTTATGATAAATACGTGATGCCTTGCATCCTAGAGCATGTCGGCAGTTTACCCAAGTCATTTATGACTTGCTGGGACTGATAGTTCGGATCCCTGGCAACTCGGTTGAGAAATATCTCAAAGTTTGTATTTTAGAGCCTAAAGTTAAGTATTCGTTGACTAAAGTCAACTTTCCTTCAAGACGACCTCAGAATTTAATTCCGACAGTTCCATTAGCTCCGGAATGCCAAACAAAGTCAAGATTGACTTTGAGTTTGTGTTTTGGAGGTTGAGTTTGCAGGCTAGGCTTATCAGTGAAACTGTTAAGTTTTAGCCAAATCTGAGTTTGCGTGAGCTTTGCTGTTCGGAGTGTAGAACTG